>JAODAL010020838.1:0-68509 GCA_025379985.1 Phyllomedusa bahiana
CTCTGACTCTTATCTGTATATTATTATCATTCTGTACATATTACCTGTCTAGTGTGCCCTCCAAGGCTAATTAAATCTATAAACTTTAATCTGAGTTATTCTGTCTTGATCATCGGCCTAACACGCCTATTACTCGGTCTATAATATATAGCTACCCCAAGGCTGGTTCCTGGCCTTGTTATAAGTCGGTAATGGACCGGTCTTATAACTAAACTAAAAACTGGTGGCAGCCTATTAGACTGGCAGATTTTTGTTTAACCAGTGTGGGTAAACAAATCTCTCTCAGCTGTTCAGGGTCATTGGCGGGGAGTGTGTTCTCTCGCCCTCCCGGAGTCTTCCTGTGCCCGTGTGGACAGGGGTTAACGGTGAAACAGTATCTGGCTGACCTTGTGTACCTCTTGGGGGCGGCGCAACTTCACGATACACCCCAAGTCAGGCCGTCGACCCTCGAGTGGGCCGGCGGGGTGGTCTTTTTCCTGACAATAACATAATTTATTTTGTATGGTGGAACCAGTAGAAGAAACAAAACCCCCAATACCAAAATCTCCCACTGCTGGCAGACTGCTTCCATGCTCATTCTCATGCAAACTCACTCCACCTATGGCTCCTCATGGGTTCTCTCCATTCTCCACATCTTGTTAATATTCCTATGCCATCTGCTGTCTGAAGGGTGAATTGCCCGCTCCAGCGTTACACTGTTCCATTCTTAGCACATTTGTTCCCTATATCACATTTGTGGCAGATAAAAGGGGGGCAACATTCTATCTTGTCAGGGGCACAGAAAATATTATGACTGTAGGTACTAGTTAAGAGCAGAAAATATCACATTAATTTTGTAGCTCAATACAACTGCCATACGTAGTCATCCTAAAGTTGCAATGTTGCCACAACTTTAAACAGTTACATGAAAGTCACACTCCAGTATAGAAAGTGAGGGCTGTGGTATTTGTCACACGCAGATAATTTTGCCATTGAGCAATGACCCTACCTTAGCTAGGACTCCACTATAAAGCGTGCAACATTCACTGTCATATTTAGTGCATTCAGTACTCTAGTGCATATGGAATTGCTTCCAGCATCCCAATGGTTAGTTAAGTTTTCGTTGTTGGCTTGGACACTCCTATGTTCTAAACAAACATCTGTCTGGCTCTTAATCATACCTAATTCAGCAGAAGAGAGGCCATATTTACTTTGTAATGACATCAATAGGCCATAAATATTGCAGCTCTTGTATACTTGCCGTTGAAGAGATGCCTCAGCCTGACATTTAACTGTTTGCTAAGCTCCTTGTTCTGTTTGCTGACGGTTTTTCTCACTTATCAACTGTCATTGCTGGATTTTTCTTTCTTTGCTGCTAAATGAAGGAGGAAGGTATGCAGGCTGTCATGTGAAGACAGATGATACAGGAAGAAAGTGTGCACATCCTGCCAACCCATGATGATATGCGCCATAGTACCTAGGCTGAACCACAAGAGGAGGAAATATGAAGTTGGTACTTAATCATAGTTACATACTTAGTACAGTTGAAAAAAGACACGTGTCCGTCAAATTCAACCAAGGGTGGGGAAAGTGTGGGTGAAGGGAATCATTTACAGAATACGTAACCCAACATACGATATAACTTTCTCTTTTACAGTCTTAAGCTGTGATCAAGTCACATTTGGGTCTCATTTGTAGGTATCCATCGGGATACTTAAAAAAAAGTACCCTAAAGGATACCACAGCAGAGCAACAAAGCACATCAGAATATTAGGGACCGCACTGTATATTTGACTACAGAGGAGGGGTATAGGTTAAGGGAACAAAGTAACTCCCACAAAGGGTTATCATTGGATGGGAAGAGGTCAGGTGATGTAGGCTGAAGGGTACTAAGGGTTGTGATCTAAGGGGGACAGGCCTTTTGCCTGCAGAGCGCCTGGTGAGCAGTTTCCTTCCCTCCCTGCCGTGGTTGATGGTTTTTCTATTTCTCTATGGCAGTCTTGGATCAGTGGTCGACTCTGGTTCTAGTCACAGCTGGTGACAATTCGGTTAGAGGAAGTCCATACAAGGTTTCACACACCTCCTGGGTATCGGGTGTGGCCAAATGAACTCCTCGGGATGATGGCAACTTTCAATACCCTGTTCTAATGGTTTATAAAGCGTTGGAAAACCATTAAAGAAAAATGGTTGTGTGTCTCATTATTTGTAGTTTAAGTTTTCACATGGGGAAAAGGTTTAAATAAAAGAGGCAAGGGGACGTGGGCTCCCTGCAGTCAGATACTAGAGATCTTATCTCAAAGCTGCATATATCTGGCACATATTTCCAATGAAGGTACCTGATAAAAGAGAAGTAATTCCCCAAAACAAGTTGTGTTCTAGTCTTCACATTACCGATAAAAGTTTTCTGTTTTGTTGAGCAGAGTTAAAAGGGTTGTTCACATCCCATTTTGTTAATGAAGTATGCCCTCAAGAAAATAAAAAAACATACTCACCTCTGGTGTGTTCCAGTGATGTTCCTGTCACTCCTCTCTCCGGGGCTCCTGTTGTCTTCCGACTCCAGCTGCAATGGTCATGTAACACTGTCCAGTGTTTGGAGCCTTCACTTCACTGAATGGTGATGTTGGGCAGTATACGTGATGGCTGCAGCAGTGACATTCTGTTCAGTTGGAGCCAGAAGACCACAGAAGACCCAGGGAAATGACCAGCAGGCACATCACTTAATCCTGGAGATGTTGCTGGGTGCAACGAATTTGCGCACCCAACTGGATTCCAGGTTTAACAATAATCACAATAATGTTTAATAAAAAAAAATCCATCAACCTAAAATCCAAATTTATTTAAAAAAGTTAATAAAATCCAAAAATATATTCAGTTTACGCACTTACAATCCAAACATGATCCTTACTATGAGGGTGCTGGATTCCTTTCCTTTCTTTTGCTTCATTTTTTTGGACAGCATTTTCAGCATCACTGGAATAAATGGCTTTCCAGGGGTGAATATATATTTTATTATTTTCTTGGGAGCTCAACAGCACACATCCACCAAAATAGGGAAGGAGGACAACTCCTTTAACTTTCATTAGAATGAAGTATGCCAGATATATGCTGTTTTCGGACAAGAGCTCTACTATTTTTGCTGTACCCTGAATTTTGACAGGCAACAGAGCTCCCAAAGGGAATTTTGGCATCAGCAGATCCTCTCTGCCTTGTGGATTATACAGTAATACCAATGTCAATACTGGTAATATGCTTGATTTTTTCATTTCCCTTCTGTACAGAGTTACACTATTGTGTACTGTCTGTATTGTTATAGTACAGAGAACAACAGAGCAAACACAGTTTCTTTTGGACTAAGTTTGCTCTGTTTCCATTTGCATAAACTTTATGTACCGGACAAAAAAATGTCATCAACTGTGCTTTTATGTCCAGCACATAAAACATATAAAAACAGGAAATAGAGCAAATATAATCCAAAAGAGACTACATTTGTCCTACAGTTCTCTATGCCACAGCCCTGTAACAGTATTCACTAGGATACTGCTTCAGCGGCCCCAAATGTGAAACAGCCTGAATATATTATATAAAATATACATATATATATATATATATATATATACATATATATATATATATATATTATCATCAGGACTTGCTAGATGCCACATTGTTACTTTAGAGGCTTGTATGCCTAGACCTCCTAAGTATAAACTTTATAACAGTATAATGTTTCTTACTGTACATCTCTCAAAGATCGAGGCATGTGAAGACTAAAAGCAAAGCATTTGGCGTTCGGAATTTTTTTTCATCTATGGTGTTCAGCATAAATGATGTTATATTTTAATTGATCTGACTTTTTCAGATGCGGTGATACCAATTATATGCAACTTTTTTTATTATTTTATATTTTTTGTTTGTAAAATGGCAAAAGGGGGGTGATTTGAACTTTTAATATTATTTTTTTTCTTATACTTTTTTTTATACTTTAAAACTTTTTTTTTACTCTAACTTTGAGTCCCTTTAGGGTCCTTTACCACTATAGAGTGCGATAGTTTATACAGCCTATTGCACTGTAATACAATGCAATAGCGTGTACAAAATGGCGGTTTTATTACTTCCTGCCGGAAAACATGGTGGCAATGGAAACCTTCACCAGGCCTCCAGTTGCCATGTAAATGGATCAGAACCCCAGGATCTCACTGCAGTGGCCTCGATCAGAGTGAGGTATGGTGCGCAGCACCGTTTCTCATTCATTTACCTGCCATGTTTGGCACGGCATCTAAGGAGTTAAACAGCACAGAATGGAGTCGGCTCCATTCTGCGCTATTGCCAGTGGGTGTCAGCCGCAATTAGCGGCACGATTCCGCTTCAAAGCCGCTTACTGCCATCAGGATGTACCCATACATCCAGATGCGGTAAAAGGTTAAAGATACAGTGCCTTATTACCTGGCCAATGATTACTGATCATCTGGGATTTAAGGAACTTCCTGCCCCTGCTCTAGGTCAGTTTGTTACTGTTTGTTCTATGTCCCTGACTTCTGGCTGATGTTTACTGCTGTTCCTGTGACCTAGATTTCTGCTATTACCTGCCATCATAGCAGCCTGATAACTGCCTAAGACTCTGTTATCTGCCTACGTTTACTCTTCTTGTGACCTTATTGCTATTACTGCTAACTGTGATTCTATTACCTACGTTTCAGCTGTTACCTGCCGTTATGCCACTCAGCTACCTGCTCGGGACTCTGTCTTCCTGTCCATGGCTACACCTGTTACCTCTGCCCATTTCCGCTATACTACCCCCAGCAATTTGGCTGTCACCATGAGTAAAACACCAAAACTTAGCCATAAATGGTAAAAATATATATATATTCCCCCTGAAGAAGCCATTGGCGAAACGTGTGTTGGGGTGTGCTGCTCCCCTCCATACATTGGGTGACACTTGGCTAAGTATGTGTTATGCTTTAAGATATTGTATCATTTATATTTGATGTCAGCCTTTTTTTCTGATATATAGGTGTGTCTACTTTCCCTGTTGTTTTTGGAAGGTTGTAGCAGCATTTTGTTTGGCTGTGTGTTTGTATTCTTTTTTATATTCAAAATTGTGTATTTTTATGGAGTTTTTCTCAATAAAATTGATATATATGGTAGCCCTTACAATTTTTGTAGGTGATTTATTGTCACCATGAGTAGCCACATCAGAGGTAGTTACCTGAGGGTTTCCCGTAGCTAAGTCCGTCCAGCCTTGCGGTGGACTCCGGTGCAGACCGGGGGCCCCTTAGGTTATGTTCACACGGCGTAATTGTCAGGCGTACAGTACACCCCGCAATTACGCCGCGTGTCGGGAGTCGCGATGAAACGCACATACTTCCACGACGGGGGGGGGGGGGGGCGGCAGCAGCCCGCCGGCCCCATAGACATTCATTGATTTTCATGTCATTTATCTCCCCGCGCGTACAATACGATCGTATTATATGAGCGGGGAGAGGAGGCGTAATCCATAGTTCTCTATGAGGATTTTGGATTATCGTAATTTCGTTGCGCATCTCGCTCGTATTAAAGAGCAAATAAGACGTGAAATGCGCGCCGAAATTTGACCGTGTGAACATAGCCTTAGACTTCGCTCCCTGCTTTGCATCTATACTATAATCGCCTACTGTGACCCAGAGGATCCACATCTACCTGGTCAGTCAGTCAGTCCTAACTGACTCTTGGATCGTATCGGTGGATGAGTATGACTTTGGCCTTAAGGGACACTATCATTTTCTTTTCTCTCACATATAGACAGGCAATATGGGACTATTATATGGTTTTGTTTTAAATTGGGTGTTTGGTTTTTATGTATCTTTTTTTTTTTTCACCCTATGTACATGACTTTCTGGTTTGTGTATTTTAACTTCTCCTCTGTGGCATCTAATAGCACAGCAGCGAAAGATTTCTTAACAGATCTTCTTCTAGGCTGGTTATGATTTAAGAGGTGTACATTTTATCAGCTAAATCTGATGAGTTTGAAGAAACCCCTCCCAGCGCAGAAAAGATTACCTCATTATCCTTTCATTATCCCTTCATTCAATTTGTATTGCTCTTTTCATTACCTAGTGGTCTAGTCTTATCTATCCCTGTGTGGAGAACAATAGAGTAATAATTATATCATTACCTATTTGTATTGAGACTATATAGAAATAAGCAGCACCAACAATAAAGTGGAGATTAGTCTGCCCTGCCATTCATGAGTTTTATCTCTCCACAATAACAGCTAGAAAAGGATGCAATTTTATATGTAATTTTTAATTGCACAGGACTGCAGAAATAAAAAAAACTGGCAAAAATTCTAAAAGAAAAATATTCTATAGAAATATTGGTTTTAACAAAATATTCCTCTTATTGAAAGGATTGTCCCTTTAAGTCTGATGAGGGAATAAAATCAGTGAATGGACAGCAGAACTGAATATAATTCTCCATCCAGAAGACAACATATAGATGTGTTTACAAAGCACTAGATGGTTTAATTGCACATATACATGATTTACAACCCCCCAAAATTCCCCGTAGACTCCTGCCCCACCTAACCTAACTCCTGTCACTTCTGCTTTCCTTGGAAACAATTTTATTACTTTTTGCACTTTCACCTAACAAACAATTTTCTATAGATAAAGCTCCACTAAATTGTATATCTCATAGACTGATATTATGCACTCACTATCGGTATTATTGTACAAACAAACCTGCATGGTAGTTCCTGCAGCTCAGGTACAGTGTGAGCTCTGACAGGAGTCTAGCACATGATGTAAGATAATTAGCACCTGTCTGTCTGTCATTGCCAAGGCTATCCACATGATGATTCTCATTTCAGTGGCATAAATTTCAATCAAGATAGTATTATGCAGTCTGGCTCTTCAACATAAATGATGGCACTCAGCAATACATTTTTAGTCATATTTTTAGACATATGATTTACCACCGGCTCCGTGTCCAGCTTTGTGCCCATGATATAACAAAACTTAAAAGGTGATGGCAATCTAGAATAGAAAAGAAACTGATTGCCCTAATTCTCACATATTAGATTTATCATTGCTCAATTTGTTCTCAAAATATGGCCGACTGATGAGCATATGATGATCAAAAGGGAATGAGAAGTCTTGTATTCAGGCAGATTTGTTTATTAAAGAGATATGATCATACAGGAACGGCATAGTGCTATGATATGCTGTAGCTTTATGAACGGTGGGGGTCTGACCCCTAGATCCTCAGAATAAAGGAATAGCTGTAATAGTGTATCATTGTGTTCCCTACATAGCAGAGCTTCCTGTCACCAGGCTGGCAGAGAATTTTAGACGGACCCATTCAATAGAATGAAGCTGGGCTACAGCTACTCCCATACACTGTGGGTGTTTGGGGCAGTTAAGGTTTCACAGGTCCGACTCAACACTCTAGCCTCTATATCCTCAGGATCAGTGAAGGTTAAAGAGGTCAAGCCCACACCATTAATAAAGGGATGGCATACCCTAGCAATATCTTATCACTTTATGAGATGGAAACAGTGTCGAACTGCAATGTCTGGGGTCCACCAGTAGAGTTGACTTTTGTGGCCCTTCAGTGAATTTAATTCTTCCTGCCCATTAGTGAAGTTGATTCTTGGAGCCCACCAGTGGAGTTGATTCTTGGAGCCCACAAGTGGAGTTGATTCTTGGAGCCCACCAGTGGAGTTGATTCTTGGAGCCCACCAGTGGAGTTGATACTTGGAGCCCACCAGTCGAGATGATTCTTGGAGCCCACCAGTCGAGATGATTCTTGGAGCCCACCAGTGGAGTTGATTCTTGCGGTCCACCAGTGGATTGCCCATACTGCACATGCCCCCAACTTTCTGGCTCTCTTTTTCTGCCTTTCTCTGTGAGAACCCACGATGCTTGAGTTTTAATAAATATCTCCAGAGTTCTAATACTCTTGTGCCAAGTTCCCCAATACCTGAATAGTATTTATCTCATGTGTCCTGTTTTTATTCTGATTGAATCTAATTAAGAGACTTAAATCCCGTTCTGAAAATGGTCCTTCAGGCAATAAAAAGTTGTCAGTCCTCCTCTTGGGGACCTTAACTATGAGATAGTTAACCAGTTCCTGGCCATTTACCCCTCTTCCTGACAAGGCACATATTTATTTTCTTTAGGACATGCAGGTTTGAACGCTGTAATGCGTCCAATGAGTAGGCCGTACCACTGGCCCATTAAAAGTCCGCGTTAGGACTGAGGCAATCCTCAGTGATCTCTGCATTTTTTGGAAATGCACTCGGGAGATACAAGTGCATTTCCATTTATGGGCATAGAAGATGTCACAGTTTTTCATTGCTTCTCTTTATTTAGTTCTGCAATATGTTTGGTGTATTTTCTTTTTCTTAGTATGGGATATGAATATGGGCGTGTACACTTCCATCATTGAATAAAGACTTGTAGTCCAAATTGCGTCAGCGCATCCTGTAAATATTCTACTTTGGAATGTTACCTGAAAGCTTGTGATGTCTTCTTATGCATTTTTAAATATTGATCAATAAACCTGCAGTTTTAATATATTTACTGCCTGCCTACGATTTTGCTATTGGATTTGAAGATAGGCTTTCTTCACTGTTCTCCATCCAGCGGTATATGGAATTGAATGGCTGACCACTCTTTTGTGTTTTGTGGATTCCACTGTCCCATGGTCAAAATGAATTGATTTTCAAGCAACATCCCCACCCCCATCTCTGCTGTAGCTACAAGGTCACTCACTTTCTCCTTTGGACAGCTCATTGCTCTCTTATAACTAACTTCTGGACCTTGGTGCACCCAAATGCAGGAGGAATAAATTTTATAACACATATTGACCTCCAATGCTTAACAATGTTAGCTGTCACTCAGTTTTGTAAAAATGCATACTCCGCCTAAAGTTGGACTTTAAAATGGCCATGTACCAGGAAATCAGACTTTAGAGAACGTGATAGTTTGGCTATTATGTTTGTTTAGAAAGATGATGGCATTTTTGTTTTGCAGTAGCAGCTATTTCTGCATAAAAAACAGTGACTTCAACAGTTTTACCATTAGATGCTGGAAAGCTAGTTCAAGACAGCAAAAACTGGCTTCTGCTACTGAATAGACAAAGCCAATATTTTTTTGAATATGAACTGCTGACCTCCAAAGTGTTCCTATTTTGTAAGGACAGTCCATATTCTTGACCCAAAGCCCCCTGTCCCTCTTTATTCTTTAAACAGCCCTCTTTTTGACTTATTATATTGTCCCCCTAAAAAAAACATTTCTCTGGTTCCCAACAACATGTCAGGTTACAATTTATATATATTTTTAATAATTTGTTGTAATGTACACCATAAAATGTTTATAGTAAGTTAGTAAGATGATTGTGTGCTAATTTGAAAATGAAAACATTTTGAAGTGTATGAAAAATATATATTTATTTCAATGACCTATATGTGTCCCTACTTGACCATCCGAAATTTGTAAAAGTTTGCAGAAAATAGTACAAGTAAATGTAAGAAGCTGGTAATATAGTATCTCACAAAAGTAAGTACACCTCTCACATTTTTGTAACTATTGTATTATATATTTTCACAACACTGAACATACAGTGCCTTGCGAAAGTATTCAGCCCCCTTGAACTTTTCAACCTTTTGCCACAAGTGAGGCTTCAAACATAAAGATATAAAATTTTTATTTTTTTGTGAACAATCAACAACAAGTGGGACACAATTGTGAAGTGGAACGAAATTTATTGGATATTTCAAACTTTTATAAAAAAAAAAAACCTGAAAAGTGAGGCGTGCAATATTATTCGGCCCCCTTAAGTTAATACTTTGTAGCACCACCTTTTTCTGCGATTACAGCAGCAGGTCGCTTGAGGTATGTCTTTATCACTTTTGCACATCGAGAGACTGAAATTCTTGCCCACTCTTCCTTGGCGCACAGCTGAAGCTCAGTGAGGTTGGATGGAGAGCGTTTGTGAACAGCAGTTTTCAGCTCTTTCCACAGATTCTCGATTGGATTCAGGTCTGGACTGTGACTTGGCCATTCTAACACCTGGATATGTTTACTTGTGAACCTTCCATTGTAGATTTTGCTTTATGTTTGGGATCATTGTCTTGTTGGAAGATAAATCTCCGTCCCAGTCTCAGGTCTTTTGGAGACTCCAACAGGTTTTCTTCCAGAATGGTCCTGTATTTGGCTCCATCCATCTTCACATCAATTTTACCCATTTTCCCTGTCCCTGCTGAAGAAAAGCCCAAACCATGATGCTGCCACCACCATGTGTGACAGTGGGGACAGTGTGTTCAGAGGAATGTGTTGCTTTTACACCAAACATATCGTTTTGCATTGTGGCCAAAAAGTTGGTTTTTGGTTTCATCTGAGCAGAGCCCCTTCTTCCACATGTTTGGTGTCTCCCAGGTGGCTTGTGGCAAACGTTAAGACTTTTTATGGATATCTTTGAGAAATGGCTTCTTCTTGCCACTCTTCCATAAAGGCCAGATTTGTGCAGTGTACGACTGATTGTTGTCCTATGGACAGACTCTCTCACCTCAGCTTTAGATCTCTGCAGTTCATCCAGAGTGATCATGAGCCTCTTGGCTGCATCTCTAATCAGTCTTCTCCTTGTTTGAGATGAAAGTTTAGAGGGATGGCCGGGTCTTGGTAGATTTGCAGTGATCTTATACTCCTTCCATTTCAATATGATCGCTTGCACAGTGCTACCTGGGATGTGTAAAATTCGGGAAATCTTTATGTATCCACATCTTGCTTTAAACTACTCCACAACAGTATCACGGACCTGCCAGGTGTGTTCCTTGGTCTTCATGGTGCTCTCTGCGCTTTAAACAGAATAAGTGCATTTATACGGAGACTTGATTACACACAGGTGAATTTTATTTATCATCAGTCATTTAGGACAACGTTGGATCATTCAGAGATCCTCA
Organism: Phyllomedusa bahiana; assembly: GCA_025379985.1. Taxonomy (NCBI): domain Eukaryota; kingdom Metazoa; phylum Chordata; class Amphibia; order Anura; family Hylidae; genus Phyllomedusa; species Phyllomedusa bahiana. The sequence continues at coordinate 10,922 of JAODAL010020838.1, forward strand.
CTGAACTTCTTGAGTGAGTTTGCTGCACTGAAAGTAAAGGGGACGAATAATATTGCACTCCCCACGTTTCAATATTTTTTATTTTTTTTTTACAAAAGTTTAATATATCCAATAAATTTCGATCCACTTTACAACTGTGTCCTTATTTTTGTTCATTATTCACAAAAAAAAAAAAATTTTTATATCTTTATGTTTGAAGCCTGAAATGTGGCAAAAGGTTGAAAAGTTCAAGGGGGCCGAATACTTTCGCAAGGCACTGTATGACACTTTTATACAATGTAAAGTAATCAGTGTACAGCTTGTATAACAGTGTAAATTTTGTGTTCTCTCCAAGTAACTAAACACACAGCCATCAATGTCTTAACCACTGGCAACAAAAGTAAATACACCACTAATTGAAAATGGACAAATTGTGCCCAAAATTTTCCCATTTTCCCATGGAAAAGTAATCATTAGTGTTATAAGGTCGAGGTGTGAATGGGAAGGTATGTTTAAATTTGGTGTTATCGTCAACCTCATCTGGTCCGGGAATTCACATGGAACCCAGGGCAAAAAATTGTTGAAAATCTGAGAAAAAAAAATTGATAGCCTGACAAAAGAAGTTTGGCAACCCCCGAAATGAGTTCCATGGTGCCCAAGCCCAAAAATCATTTAACAAGACAGGTTCCACCAAAACAAACCTTGCATGGTTAACCAAAAAATTTGATGGACATGCCAGCTTTAACCCAGAGACTGTCTTTTAAAAATAAATATAAAATGAGCCGCATTGCGCAAAATTTTCAAAATTTGGGGGAGTCTGCCATCAGGCTCGACCATACGTCTCACTGAATCAAATTGGTCGCAGGCTTTTTGTTCCCAAAGAGCCACTAAGGCAAGCAAATAAGGACATTAAAATTAAAAAAGAGCTACGTTCCCCTTTCTGTGCAGGACATTACAGCCACTTGATAGAAGAAAAATAGATAGATGTTCGCACCAGTCTTATGATATAAAAAGTAGAAACGCGTTGGTTAGGTCACTCTGTCTTCGCATACCCTGTTTGTTCAAGACCGCTTTTTTGTTATTTTTGATTCATATTTGCTTGGATTAAAATTTCTACTTTTTATACAAGTCTGGGGACATCTTTGGATTGCACCACCCCCCTATTTTTTCTATGGAGTTCAAAATAATGAGCGGAGCCCTGTAACACTGGTAGCTAGCTATAAGCTGACCAGTAATGTGGAAGTGCAGTTGTGGAAACACCCCTTTAAGAACTTTTTATTGGTTCCCTTTAAAGTAATCATTGCACATGCAGGATTAAGTAGGTTATTTATTGATTGGTAATAAAGTCAGCTGCAAATGAAGTTGTCTTCTGATAGTTACATCATTAATCAGAGCTGAGGCCCATCAGAGGAAGTGATAAAATGACCAGAAATACGTCTGTTCCTTATGTTTACCGCAGGGCAGTTTAAAACTAATAGTCCAGACTTAAAGTACTCTTTAAGAAAAACAAAGGTAACTATCAAACTTGTTCACTGAAAGCATTAACCAGTGACTGTGGTGGGTAGCATACAGTGGTACAGATGGACACCTATATTTTTCCTTTTAAAAAAAAACATCATTAAAAATTTTTCCCATTATCTTCTACATTATTCTACTACTTTGCTGTGAAACACTTGCATATATTGGCCAGAAAGATGCCAAAAAATATATAATTTTGCTGATTCTGATCTATTTAACGCTATGGACACATTTAGCATATACACCAGGAGTTACAGTTGAAACCAGAAGTTTACATACACTATATAAAAGACACAATGCTTTTTTTCCCCACTATTGACATGAAATGGGAAAAACCTTCCCGTTTTGGGTAATTGGAACAAAATTATTTAAAATTGCTAAATGCAAAAAAAGAAAGAATTTTTTGAAGGCATTTCTTTATTTTCTGCAAATCAAAGTTTACATATATAGATTACTACCCTTTATCCCTTCCCCCGCCGGAGCATTTTTTGGCCCTCTCTGACAGAGCCCTTTTTTTTTAATTGTCATTTTCCTTTTGGAGAATAATTTTTTTGACCTTAACCTATCCGTGATTCAAGTTTTTTTTCTCGGAAAAAAAAACATTGGTTTTAGTGTAAAAAATTTTGGTCCAAAAAAAAAATTATTATTATTTGTGAAAAATTCAAATTATCGTAAAAAGTGAAAAATTTACCAATTTAAAACTTAAAAAAATTTCTGCATTAAGACAGAATTTTCCACTCAAAATAGTTTATAACTAGCTTACCAAATGCTGCTGAGTTTGGGGCATATTTTTTAAAATTTTCCCTTTTTTTTTTTTTTTAAGACATTAGGGGCCTTATACTTTAGTAGTTTTTTTAAAATTTTTCAAGAAATTTCTAAAATTTTTTAGGGACCAGCCCCTTTTAAACGGCCCTTTGTTGCCTGTAGTTAATACCCCCCAAAAATTTCCTATCAAAAAAACTACCCCCTTAAAGTTTTCAAAACCGCATTTAAATTTTAATTAACCCTTTGGTGTTTCACAGGAATTAAAGCAAAGGGGAAGTAAAATTTTAAAAAATTTCAAATTTTTTGCAGATTTTCAATTTTTAAAAAATTTTACACAGAATACGGTAAATGTATCAGGGGAAATGCAAACAAAATATTGATTCCCCAGTTTCGCCGATTTTTGGGTATCCCAAAGTGCCCAGGCTTATTTGGCTCAAAAAAAAAACCCCCAAAAAGGCACCCCCGATTGGGCCCATTTCATTACAATTTTTTTTTTTAGGGGCCATTTGGGTTTTGCGGACACCCTAATTTCCAAAACTTAAAAAAAAAACCCTAAAAAGCCCCATATTGGAAACTACCCCCCTTAAGGAATATATCCGGGGTGTATGATATATCGCCCCCACAGGGTTTCAAAAAATTTTTTTTTGCGTTCGGCTCTGAAAAAAAAAAAAATATTTTTTTCCCAACATTCTGAAAATTTTAGTGAAAATTTTTAAATTTTACAAGGAATTTTGGGAAAAAACCCAAAATTGTGTTACCAATTTCTTCCAAGTTTGGAAAACCCCTACTTTGGGGTGTAAATGCTGTTTGGCCCCAGGGCGGGGTACAAGGGAGGGAGCGCTTTTTTGGTTTTGGCGCCGTAGGTGGGGCCATGTCCCTCGCAAACCCCCCCAAAGAAAGAAAAAAAAAATTGAAACCTTCCAGAAGTTTCCCCATTTTGGATTCAACACCCCTCAGGGATTTATCTAAGGGTATTTTGCTTTTTGGGGCACAGGGTTTGTAGTTTTTTTTTAGCTTTGGGCCCAGGGAAATGGGGGGGGGAAAACGCATTTTCCGCCATTTTTTTTGGGGCTTCTTTTTTACAGTTTTGCCATACGGATAAAGACAGGAAAACTTACTATGGCGGTGGGTAAAATTTTACAAGATATAAATTTTATATAGTTTTTTTGTTTTTTACTTTTACACAATAGAAGCGGTTTTATAAAAAGTTGCGTTTTTTTTGTTTTCATTCTGAAGCCATAGCTTTCTTAAATTTTTTGCATTGGAGCTACTTGTGGGCTTGTTTTTTTCGAGATAGTTGATGTTTTTATTTTTACCATTACGGGGGGGATGTATGCTTTGATCCTTTTTTTTAAGGTTTTGGAGGCATTTTGAAAAAATACGCAATCCTGGTGTGTTTTTTATTTTTATTTTTTTTCACGGTCACTGGCGGTATAAATGACATGCAGTTTTTCTCAGCAGGTTGATACATTACGTATCCCATTTTTTAAATTTTTTTAAAATTTTTATGCTTTTTACACAATAAAACATTTTATTTTAAAAGGAAAACACGTTTTTGCATTATCGCGGTTTAGAGCCATAACTTTTTTATTTTTCAGTTTATGGGGCGATAGGGACTTTTTTTTTGCGGGGCATTGAGTTTTTATGGTAACTTTTTGGGGGACAAGACTTTATGATCGCTTTTAAATCCGTTTTTTGGAAAGGGAGGGGAAGAAAAAACTGCAATCTTACAGGGGTTTTTTTTTTATTTTTAATAGCGTTCACCCTGCAGTACCCCGGGCAATTTTGTTTTTTTCCTTTTGGGTTTAGACGATTACGGTGATACCCAATTTAGTATTTTTTTATTTAAAACGCAATGTTTTTTTAAAAAAAAAATTTTTTTTTATTGTGTAAAACAATATTTTTGCACGCTATCTTTAATAGCCCGAACTTTTTAATTTTTCCTATACAGACTGAGTAAGGACTTTTTTTTTTTAGGATAAATGATGTTTTTTTTGGCACACGTTTTTGTTTTTTGAGTTTTTTTTTGACTTTTTTCACCTTTTAAAGTGCTGCGTGAACAAAAAACGCAATTCTGTGACTTTTTTTGGGTTTTTTTTTACGCCGTTTCACCTACGGGGTTAATTAACATGACAATTTTAGGGGGGGGGTCGTACCCCGGGCGATACCAAATATGGGCTTTATTCTTTTTGTCTTTTCTGGGGGGATGGGTTTGTAAAGGGGGGAAAAAGGGGGATGTACGGTTTTTTTTTTTTTTTTTGTTTTGTGTTTTACTTTTTTACCTTTTTTTTAACTTTTTACACTTTTTTCACTTTTTCCCCCGGGGGGGAATTGCTGAACATCGCAATCGTTCATGCAATAGGGGAAACCATACCTTTTAGCTGTACTGGGGCCCTGCAAATGTCATCCCGCCCCCCAATGCACAACCCGGGGGCCCCGAAGGAAATCTAGCGGTGCTCAGCGCCCTTTCTGCGCCGGATCTCGGGGCAAGCCCCCCTCCGCCCCACCGCGATGCGCGACTCGGGGGGTTAATCCCCCGCGGCCCAGCTCCTCCCCCCGTGGTATCGGCAGATGCCAGCTAAAAACCGTGGGTTCCATGCCGCATCTTGCCGCTCCCCCCTGTAGCGCCAGATCGCCTTGACTACTCAGCGGGGAATTTGCGGGGCCCCTACCCGACATTGCCGAGAGGACGGGAAATGTTGGGGAAGGGGGGAAAAAATTTGGGGCGCCCATAGATGTTTTTTGGAAGCTTCTTAGATTTATTGGTAAAATTTATTAAATTTTGGGCACATTGTGGGTGAATTTTTAAATGTACACCAAAAACCACGCTTCTGTGTGTAACTCTGGGAAAATTAATAACATCCAAGGGCAGAAAAGAATTGTAGACTTGCACAAAATGTCCAGCCACAAAAGCTCATTAAAGGAAAGGGTTCTGTTCTCAAGAAAAACAAGCTTTGGTTCGACATGTGATATCAATCCCCAAAAAAAAGCAAAAGCCTTGGAAGTGGTGGCGGAAGCTGGTAAATTATGTCATTATCCACGTGAAATGTGTCTGTACAAATGGCTGAAAGGGCCCCTTCCCGGGAAAAGAATTACTCAAAAAAAAACTTAAAGGCCCGATTTTGTTTTTCAATGCACAAAGGACAAAGACCTACAAAATTGAACTGTTTGGGGCCCTAAACCATCGATGTTTGGAGAAAATTGGAAAGTTGGAAAAACCCAAAACACCATCCAACTATAAAAACAGGGGGGGGCAGCATTGTTTGGGGTTTTTTGCTGCAGGAGGGACTGGTTTCACTTCCCCAAAAAAATGGCATCATGGGGAAAGAAGACTATGGCATATGATGAAACTCCAAGACAACCCGGGGAAATTAAAGCTTTTTGGAAAAGGGCTTCCCAAAAGGCAATGATCTGACATACTCCAAACTGGTGACAAAATGGTTTAAAAGGTTTAAACCCAAAACATTGTTTTGGATGGGCCCCACAAAGCCCTGACTCAAAACCTAATTGAAAAATTATGGACAAAGCTGAAAAGGGAGGTGCAAGAAAGGGGACCTTTCAAAAAGGCTCAGTCACACCATTTTTGTCAGAGGAATGGCCGAAAATTTCTACCAACATTGTGAGAAACTTTTGGAAGGATGCCAAAACATTTTTTCCAAGTCATACAGTTTAAGGGCAATACTCCAATACTAATAAATGTTTAACCTTTTCCCTTTTTAAAAAATAATAATAAAAAGCCTTAAAAAATTTCTCTCTCTTTTCTGGCATTTTGGGAAATTTAAAATAATTTTGGTAATCGTAATTGACCTAAAATGGATAAGGGTTTTTTTGATTTCAATAGATAGTGAAAAATCTGTATAAAATGCTTTTTATAAGGGGGAAGAACTTCTGGTTTCAACTGCATGCCAACAGACCCTAGGGCCATATCTACAAAGCACATGTTTTTCATCGGATTTACGGCAGATTCAGTATTTAGAATTCGCTGAAAAACCGACTGTAACCTGTGCTGTGTAGATCTCAATAGACAATCCGTGCTGTAATCTACGCAGCGCGGAGGTTCTGGTGAACCTCTGGCTGGCCGACAGAAGATGGAACAATGCGCTGGATTTCTGTTGGATTCCCGTAGCCTCAATCTGACCAAATTTTTTTTGCGAAGTCAAAATACCATCGGATCTCCGACAATACTGTAGTTTATGCTGTGTAACCTAAGTGTAAAATGATGTAACAGTCATCAAACAAACATTTCATGTCTTGAAATAATTGTGAAATAGAAATATTATATATAAATATACAGTATATATAAAAATTTTTATATAATATATATATATAAAATTAATTATATATATATATATTACATATATATAAAATTAATGTACTTACTTTAAATTCTACGTCATAATCTGGGCCTGATTGCATGAAATTAGCAATCAATGCCCTGTAATCTGCATCTCCTCCCATATTATTAAGCGTCAAGGGTTAATGTGAGTGAGAAGGGAAGATGAGCTTAACTTGTATACTACTAAGAAAATACACTGCAGTAGACCAGGCACCACATTAATGCCTGATGAAGTGCATTAACCAACATGAGTGTAAAATCCTTTTAACTTTTTTTTTCGATAGTTTGTGTGAGTGACTGGATGAGTTGGCAGCTAAGAGAAGAGGTTGAAGCTTTTGTGTAACAAGCTATTAAAACTGTTGAGTGCCTAGGTACTCTGTCAAGATTTAAAGTCTGAAGCAACCTCATATCACCCCTGAGGAGGGAGCTGGCAGGGAGCCCATTTTATGCATTAACCAGAACAAGGTCCTATTCCATTGACTCCAATTGTACCCATTTAGTAGGTATAATGCTCTGCTGTGCTGGGTTCCTGTGTTCAGCACTTAGCTGAGAACTAATTCTTTGAATGTATGTTTCAGAAAAGGGCAAACAAATTACCACTCTCCTCCTTCTTTGGCTGCCGATCCAAAGCTGCTGCCAGCCACAATGCAGTACACCATCTTTTATATTCACATTTTGATGACGTTTGTATGTATTTACTGATGTGTGACTTAAAGGGGGTGTCCACAAATATCAAATTGAAGAACGTTAGAAATACATTTGGACGACTGACATCTTTTGGTTTAGTAGGAAGAGTTGTTTGCTTATCAAGGACATTTGTTAACACAAAGGCTTCAATATGTTATTGAACTAATGGTGACTGCCTTGTCACAAAACAATTAAAAGCTACAATCACTATTGAAATCACTTTGTATTTCTCCAATACATAGGAAATAAAAATGAAGCAACTTTGAAAATTGCCTTTTTTAACTACAGCCTACTGTTTTGTGCATACAGCTCCCATGCAGAGTTATTGTTTCTCATCCATATATGTAAATGTGTCGATACTTTTGCTGGTTACAGATTAACAAGAAGGATAAACATACGGATGGGACAAAACAAAACTAATGGATTAGATTCTATGTTTAGTTTGTTTGGAAGGAATGTAAGGCATGTCTCCTTGGCATAGCAAAGCGATTGTTCAGGCAGCCCGTAGACAAAAATAGAAAAAAATTACCTGTAGTCTAAACAGGTGATTTTTTTCTCTGCTAGTTTTATTATACAACATGTTGTATAACACGCCCGCTATTTAAGTTTTGCTGCTGGTTTTCTGTATCTCCTTATTTATATGGAATTGAAATACGAGCAACCACCCCCCTAATGCATTGAGGGTATGTGAGTGGTTATTTTATTGGTATTTTTGCATTTGTGCAATCTCTCCATGCATTATACTGTGGCTTTTCTGCATGCTGGTGTGAACAAGTATTAAGTTAATGTGCAGTTTTTATCATCTAATTGTTCCCCTAGTGGTGGGGTGTGTGAGCTGCTGCTCAGCTATTAGCTGCACCTGTTCATTTTTCCCAGGTAGCATATGGGCCAGAGTTGCTTGCTACTGGATTCAGTCTAGTCCAGCCATTGAACTGTGAATATGGTCCAAAAAATTGTAGTGTTTTTTTGCTGCTGGTTTCCCATACAATTAATTGTGTGGGCTGATGGCAAAAAACCAGAACCGACCACACTTTTTGTGCAAAACGTGTCAAAAAATGCAGTGTGCATATCTTTTTTCAGTACCATTGTCTCTAAACTTAACCATGCCATTGCTTATCGTGTCTGTTTCTCCAATAATATGACCCATGTGGTCTGTCATAAGTGACCATTTATGCTTTACATTCCTTGAAATATGCAGCATCTTGATCCTACATTTTACAAGCAAATAGCAGCAGCACCAGTTGCTTCTTTGAGTCCATCCACAAGGTAAGTACAAATAAGAATGAAGTTCCCATGACGTTCAAACTATTCTATCCATTGGCAATGTATATATATATATATTATATACATGTTTTGACTTTTTTTTAACTTTATATATGCCTGTATATACTACCCTCATATGGCCTGCCTCTGTCTTTGCGGTAACTGCCTGGTATGCATTGGATTGTCGCTGAGGGCCTACACTGTATAATTAGCCCAGGTTGGGTATGCAAAGAGTTTAGTTCTATTTAGTGACAAGTTGCCTGTTTACCAGCAAAACAATTCTAGTGCCAACAGCTTGACATTAGAGCTAGACTGTGAAGGGAGTGGATGAAAGAAGCTACTCCTAGTAGGTGAAGAGATGTGTATTGATTACGCGTTATCAAGAAATACTTCCATGGCTTTCTGGAAGATTGCAACTGTCGGTTTTATATATAAGTTAAGAGCTGCAAGTAGGGTCCGTGTGTCAGTGTTCTTTATGGCGTCCTGTTCAGGCCCCATTGAATTCGTTACTCGCGGCGCGTATTCACAGCAAGTAATTGACATGTCACTTATCTCCCCGCGCCTGTAATACATTCGTATTTTACAAGTGGGGAGAGGAGGCGTAATCCATAGTTCTCTATGAGAACTATGGATTACCGTAATTTCGGCGCGCATCTCGCCCGTATTAGAGCGCAAATACTTGGCAAAATGCGTGCAGAAATTACCCCGTGTGAACATAGCCTTAAACACACACCACAACATTACACAGGTGGTAGCATCACTCACTGGCTCTTGGTTACTCACTCCTGTTTCTTTGACCCTAAAAAAAGGATTGCTACTAGCCCCATTAAGGCTTTGTCCACACGCTGAGTATTTCAAGCCAGAATCAATGTGGATTCTACCTTAAAATACTCGTCTAAACTCAGAAGTAAACCATTCCTATTCACCTCAATAGAAACTATGCATTGTAGTTTTTACAGCGTGTATATGCTTTCATTGAGTGTTTCATTGCATTGCCGCCATTCTACGAGTTAGAGATACTTCTCAAAACGCATCAGATGGCAGTCATTTGGTTTTAATCGTTCATGAATAAAGTTTATTATTTTAATTTGCTGAGTGTAAGATAAAACTTTTGCTACTGGATATCATTTTGGACTAATACGCGGTCCTGCTGACTTTCTGTGCATCGGAGATTACAATGGAAGGACTATGAGTTTACTGTGGCTTTCGTTTGTGGTGAACAAAATAAATTGTTTGTCGAAATTTACTATTGCCATCAATGGGAATGGCATGAAACCTTATGTAATATGTACTTTGGTGCATTAGTAATGCACTAAACACGTGTATACATGAATGCCAGAATTCGATAATGTCTTCTAAAACAGTTCACTGAGAACGGGATTTATGGGAGATGCTGTATTGGTTTCATTAATTTATATTATTTCATTTAAAACTGATTTTAGATTATATTAATTTCAAATACATTTTATAGGAGATCATTTTATATTTTTGGGATATTCTATAATGTTATATTTATTTTATATTACATAATTTACTATAGCATTTATGTATTTTAATTTTATATAATTTGATAATTATCATAAATTACTTCTTCTTATCTTATTGGTTTAAGTTGAGAAATAAGGGACATTTTTTGCCCTAATGGCAAATCTAGTTCCATTATGACTACTCAAGCTCAAACAGACCACATTCAAATTGGTCTGGCTGGTAAAGCACTTATGCGCCTCGTTTTGCCATCACACAATCAGAAATGTGTCTAATGTTTGCCGCATTACAAAGTGTGCCAAACATGCCCGAATGACATGCCATAGATAGGGAAAAAAGGCGGAACAGTCACATTTGATGCCAGAAAACTGAAACTGATCCAAGCATATATGTCACCCTTCGTGTTAACACTTGGAGGCTGGTGGTTTTTTAATAGTTTTTTTATCAGATATAGCAAGTGTCAGATATGTTGCATAATGCTACACTAAGCACACAGTCAAATTACTTCCTAATTAGATTGGATACTGCTCCTTAAAAAACTTCACCAGCATCCGAGCAAAGTAAAGTGTGGGATTGGTGACACGCTTTGCCACCAGACATGTGCCCTTTTGCTGTTTTGGCTTTTGAGAGCCAAAAGCTGAAATCATTGGGGGTAGCACACTCACTAAGTTACAGAGAGGGGAACATCTCTCCTTAAGGAGAGCACCGAACGAAAGGCATGTAGAGATTTGTTTTGCCTTTTCGCACTCTACTAAGCATCTGCATATCACAAGGCATTATGGGAAAGGGGCTGAGAAGCCCACAGCACCCTCTGTTGGATGTAACAAATCCTCAATTTGCTTTTGACCTACTAGGTCTTGAGAATGGAAAAAGGATTTTAGCCAAGCCATTACCTCTCAAATGCAAACAACGCTGTTTCGGGATTTTTGTCCCTCATCAGTGCAGAGTAGAGCGATACTAACTGTCTGGGTGGGAGGCATCAAGTGGCTCAGGAAGGGAAACATCTCTCCTTAAGGTGAGCACCAAACGAAAGGCGTGCAGAGATTTGTTTTGCCTTTTCGCACTCTACTAAGCATTTGCATATCACAAGGCATTATGGGAAAGGGGCTGAGAAGCCCACAGCGCCCTCTGTTGGATGTAACAAATCCTCAATTTGCTTTTGACCTACTAGGTCTTGAGAAAGCAAAAAAGGGGTTTTGCCAAGCAGAAAACTCCCCCCCCTGGCCCCTTAACCTCCCCCAACCACTAGTATCGCTCTGGGACAAGTAGGAAATCATTTACCCACCCAAAAAAAAAAAACTATTTTACTCTTCTTGGGGTTTAATTCAGAAGTGTTCTTTTTTGTTGCAATTTGACTTGAACGAAAAACCAGAAAATCACATTTGCATTTTTTTAAGGAATATAACTGGATGGCAAATTTCTCAAAAATTCGATTCGGGGACTTTGCCGAAATTTTCCACAAAATTCGTTTGGTCCAATTATTCGGGGCGAATCGCGTAAAAAACGCATTTCCGGGTGCACAGAGCCTCAGGGGGCAGAACATTTTGCCATGCAAAATATGCAAAGGGAGCTTGGTTTTGGCTCATACAAAAGTTGGTTTTAGTATGACACGCCAGACTCCGCCGTTTAGAATCGTTCACATAAAATTCCCTGGGGACTTAAAAGGGCAAAAAAGACCAAAAACTGAAGCGGGAATGTAGCCGAAAGTAGCGCGACAGCTGAAAAAAAAAAAAAAGTTAAAACTCGGGGGCAACTCAGTGACAGAGGTGGAGGTACGGCAGCACCACAGCAACATGAGTCAGAGAGTGCACAATGACTTTGGAGGTGAAAAAAATGAGTAGGGCCCCAAGGGCACAATGACACAGTGTGGAGGTCCGGGACGCGCATGACAGACAGTGGCACAATGACATCTGGAGGTGGCAAAACAGGGGCAGGCCACAGAGTGGGACAATGACAAGTGTGGAGGGCACGGGAGCAGCCACAGCAGAGCATTGGGGCGAGAGTGGCACAATGACATTTTAAGGGGGCAAAAACAGGGGTAGGCCCCAGAGTGGCCCAATGACACAGTGTGGAGGTCACGGGAGCAGCAGCGAGGCAACAGTGGCACAAAGACATTCTGGGGTGGGAAAAAAATAGAGTAGGCCCCAGAGTGCACAAAGACACGTGTGGAGGGCAAAGGCGCAGCAGCAGAGGGCAAGATGGGACAATGAATTCTGGGGGGGGGGCAAAAACGGAGGGCCCCAGGGGCACAATGACACAGTGTGGAGTCACGGCAGCAGCAAGAGGCAGACATGGCACAATGACATTTGGAGGGGGCAAAACTGAGAGGCCACAGATGGCACAATGACACAGATGAGGGGCCGGCGAGCAGAGGGCACAGTGGCACAATGACATTCTGGAGGTGGCAAAAAATGGGTTAGGCCCGAGTGGGACAATGACAGAGAGGGAGGTGACGGCGGGAGGGGCAACAGCATAGGTAGAGATGGGGACAATGACCAGTGGGAGGGCACGGGAGCAGCAAATAGGTCAGACAGTGGCACAATGAAATTTTGGGGGTGTCAAAAAAAAAGGGGTAGACCACAGAATGGGACAATGACACAGTGGGAGGTAGGCAAACAGCAGCAGCATGAGGCAACAGTGGGAAATGACATTTGAGTGGAAAAAACTGGAGTGGGCCCACAGAAGGGACAATGCACGGTGGGGTAGGCCAGCAGATGAGGTCAGGTCGACGTGGCAAAAAGACATTCGGAGGTCAAAAACGGGAGAAAACCACAAGGGGCACAATGACACAGTGTGGGGGTCAACGGCAGCAGCAAGCATGAGTCAGCAGGGAAAAATGACTTTCGGAGGTGGAAAAAACTGGATAGGCCCCACAAGGGGCCCAAAAAATGACACAGTGTGGAGTCAGGGCAGCAGCAGCATGGGTCAGCATAGCACAATGACATTTGGAGGTGGCAAAAACGGAGTAGGCCAAAAGATGGCACAATCCCCAGAGAGTGGAGGTGACGGCGGCAGGAGCAACAGCATGAGGCAGAGAGTGGCCAATACACAGGGGGAGTTGACCGCAGCAGCAACAACAGCGTAGCAGTTGAGGTCAAGAGTGGCACAATGCAGGGTGGGGGTGTCACGGCCCCAGCAACAGCAGCAGCAGCATGGGGTCAGAGAGTGGCCCAAGACACAGTGGGAGTTGACCGCTGGAAACCCAAAACAGGTAGCAATGAGGTCAGGGGAGTGGCACAATGACACGGTGTGGGTGTCACGCACCAGAAACAGCAGCAGCAATGAGGTCATAGAGTGGCACAATGACAGAGTGGGAGGGGTGCAATACCAGTCCCTGGTAAAGATGGTTGGTGGCAGATGGAGAAACTGTCAGCAGATGTGTGGCATCAGGCGGGTGGCGGCATCAGAATAGTGGCTGAGGCAGGTAGTTTGAACCCAGACTCATTTCTAACAGTTTGGGTGAGGCGTCAGGGCTGATGTAGTCTGACACCTAAGGCATTGGTGTGTGGAAATTTTGGCTGATCCACGCCTGATTCATCTTGACAAAGGTCAGTTGTTCCACATTTCCCGTGGGACAGCAGGGTTCTCCTTGGGTAACGATGGCCCCGCCGCACTGAACACCCACTCTGATGCCACACTACTGGCCGGGCAGGACAGCTTCTCCACTGCAAACTCGGCAAGTTGCGGCCACACATCCAGTTTGGCTGCCCAGTAGTCCAGCGGATCTTCTAACTGTGGTGGCAGAGTGTATTCCAAGTAGGCCACCACCTGTTGGTTCAGGGTCTGCTCCAGGTCCTGCTGCTGCTGCTGGCGACTGCCCTCCTCACTAGGCGGGTGAAGGAAGCTTCTAATCAGTGACTCCAGACTTAGGTTGCTGCTGATGGAGCTGGTACTGCTCCTACCTCCCCACCTTCCCCCCAGCAGCCGCGGCAGGTGTACGGGAGCGCTGAGGGACCCCCCCGGTCAATCGTCAGAGGAGGGACGATGCCGCACATAGGCAGCGGCCAACAAAACTACGGAGGTTTCCCTATAGTATTTGAGTTTGTCCTCCCTCTCAATAGCTGGGAAAAGGCTCCCTTTTTCGGAGGGTAGCGAGGGTCTAATAGGGTGGAGAGCCAGAAGTCATCCCTCTGCTGGATGCTGACTATTCGGCTGTCACTAGCCAGGCAAATCAGCATGCTGTGGGCCATTTGCACAAGTGACTCCGAGGGGCTCCCTGCCTCCATCTCCACTGTATACTGCCCCGGTATTTGCGGGTCATCTGCCTCGTCTTCCTCATCTCCATCTATCTCCTCCAGCTGCTCCTGCTCCTCCTCTCTTGTCACCTGGGTAGAAAAATCCACTCATTTCACCAGACAATGCTTCTGCTTCAATGTCCTCCTCCTCCTCCTCCATTTCAGTCCACCCCGGACTCATGTGGCCACGGATGTAGTCGCCACGTCTCCAGTCCCCGCCCAGACAGATTTTTCAGCAATCTGTTCCAGGAATGAAGCAGTGGAATGACGTTATTCATCCCATAGTTCTGGCGACTGACAAATAACTGTGGCCTCCTTGAATGGCCTCAACAAACGGCAGGTGTCATGCATGAGCTCCACTGGCTGACATCAAAGTTACACAAGGGGAGTACTCCTGTCCCCTGGATCATCAAAAAATCGTTAATGGCCTTTCTCTGTTCATACAGTCGGTCCAACATGTGCAGGCTGGAATTCCAAGCGGGTGAAACATTGCATCATCAGAGTGTGTTGGGGAGAGCCTTTCTGCCGCTGCAACTCGAGGAGGGTGTTCCTGGCTTTGTAGGAATGGATGAAGTGCATGCACAGTTTCCTGGCCATTTTCAGAATCTTCTGAAGATCAGTGGAAGACTTCAGGTACCTTTTCACAAACAAATTGAACACGTGCGCCATACAGAGCGCATGGACCATGCCTCCTCGGTGCAGCACGGACACCATGTTCCCCATTGTCCGTCCCATGGTTCCGTTTGCAGTTGGCGCGGAGAAAGCCACACATTGATTTCTTGCTGCATGACGTGTAGCAGTTCCTCCCCGGGGTGACTTCGTACGCCAAGGCAAGCCAGGTGTAGAAATGAGTGACCCACCGCTGTGCCCCTACACGGTGGTATGATGGTGCCGTACTTGTGGGGCTGAGATGGTTGGTGGTGGGGAGGAGGAGGAGGCGGGACATTGAGCGCAGGGGCCGCAGTTTTGACATGTGTAGAGTGAGGTTGTGTGGTGTGCCTGGGCCGGAATGCCACATTCACCCAGTCGGGCCGTTAAAGAGACATGTACTGGCCTGACCGTAGGTTTGTTTTTTGTTTTTTTTGACAGCTCCAGACGTCTGCGTTGCCAGTTACACCCTTGGACACAATTCTGATAAGCTCAAGGATTGCCCACCTTCTGTTCTACATATTTATGAAGTGCTGATACTGCGTTTTTGGAAATTAAATTACGGTTGGAAATCTCCCAACTCGGCTCGGCACAAGCAATTAGTTTATCTGATCGGTTGCAGACGTCCACCATTTGGTTAGGGAGGGAGCTGCAGCACCTACATCTGGGACAGGGGAGCACGGTCAAGCTTCTGCAAACTAGGATGGTTGGGACGCATACTGTTGTCTTATGCAATCGCCTCGCTGAACGAACTGCTGGCGCCATGCGTAGCGAGGAGCAGGAGCTTCTGCGACCAGGAGATAATGTCAAGAGAGAAAACAGCTCTCTTCTTGCAGAGGTGGTGGAGCCTTGTAATGGCTGCAATGGCACATGGGCCATTTTGGGCGCTGCTGCTGCTTGTTGCTGCGGCGGGCACAGGATGGCCACCACATCTGAGCCACGTTTCTCCCTGGCCACTGGTTTGGGTGACGCTGATGTGTTGACGAAGGGCCGTGGTGCCAACGTTTGCTCCACCTGGGACGCTTCTCTTTCTGTCATATTAACAGATTCTACATTTATCCTTTTTCAGGCTCCTCCGGTTGTCTTAGCAAGAACATGCCCCACACCGGCCCCGGAGTATATTATTTTACCGTCAACGCTCCGCACTGGTGACTACTTACCGCCGCTGGCCTCGCTGAGCCCCTGTGCCGCATTTCTTGGACCTGCGAAGCGGGTTGGTGATTTTACCCCGTGGCGCTTGGCTCCTGCTGTTACCTTGGTGACTAATGGCAAATACAACCAACTGCTGGTGCGGCCGGCTGCCTGAACGGGCAAGTCTGACGCCTCTTCTCTTGACGTTGATGAAGCCCTTGCCTCACCTGTTCCCCAAGTGCGGGGTCGGATACATCATTCATCATTTGTGTTTCATCGTCACTTGCTGGTCCTTTGGCACCGTCCCTTGTAATGCAAGAGGATGGACCCCTCACAACATGACCTCCCATGCCAATCTCCACATCTATACTTTGATGCACTGCTGCAAGAAGCAGGGGTATTGGCCCCATATTTCTTCGCTGCCAAATTGCGAGGGCAGACTCCCTCCTTACAAATGTTCATCCTCACTATATAATGGGCTGGGCCCAGACCTACATAGTAGATCTCTGGATGTGGGAACCGGATGGGACAGAGGCCGGGTTGTGGACAGGTGTGAGCCGCTGACCGCTCCGGGCCATGCAACTATGGGTTTTTGTGTTTGCTGACGTTCCCTCCACATCTCTTGACTGGGGTTGTCAGATGTCATCTGGGAGGAAGTGGATGAGCCTAGTTCAACCAATCAGATCCATTGGTTGCTGATACAACACACGGCGTAGATGGGACAGCGGCAGTTATGGCCTCCCAATGGACCATGCTGCGATGTCTCCTTGCTGTGCTGTGACTGGGCCGGCTCCAGGAATTTTGTGCCTCTGCCACTCGCAGGTGAAAGAGCCTGCCACTCTCTGTCTGCCATTACTGTTTGTTCTAAAATGTACAGACACTGTTGATTGAGATATCTGTATATGGATAAAACACACCCTGGCATGTGACTCAAATGAACCCATAAGAATGCCTGGGTAACCCTCTGGATATAAAATTGCGCTACACAAATAGGGCATGGGAAAAATTTACTTGTTATGTGCCGCCGTTTTTAAAAAACTCTGCTGTATTTTACTGAATATACAAAGCACAACAGGCTTATTAACCTTCGGATATGAATTATGCTCAGGAATTTGTTCTGTGGACGGTGAAAAACAAAGTTGCTTTTACTGAGTACAACTGCCAGAAAACAGCTTAATTAACCCTAGGATGTAAATTGTGCAAAAGAATTGGGAGCAAACCAAAAAAAACTACGAGCTTTGTAGCATTGTTACAATGGCGTTGTTTTACGCTAACAAACAAGAGTAAAACTTGTAAATTAACCTTCGCTTGTGAATTATGCTACAGGAAAAAGGTCTTTTTTGGCGGTGAAATAATCGTTTTTTTTCAGTCTCCACAGCAGCAGAACTTAACGCTTAATTAAACCCCTGGATGTTAATTGACGCAAAATGAATTTAGCTAACCAAAAACTACGAGCTTTGTAGGGGGGCGAGTGTGTTACAATGGCGTGTTTTCTCGCTACACAACATGAGGAATAATCTTGTAATTAACCCTTCGCTTTGTGAATTATGCTAAAGGTAAAAATGTCTTTTTTGGCGGTGCAAATCTAACCGGTTATTCTTTAAGTCTCCACAGAAGCAGAACAAAGTATCGCTTAATTTACCCTGGATCGTAATTGTGCAAAAGAATGAGCAGCCAAAAAATGTAAGCAGTGGTATTTTGTATTGTAAAAAAAAAAACGCTGTTTCTTAAAATGAATACAACAGGTAACAGGCTTTGTTCACCCTTGGTTATTTCTAATGTGCTGCGTGTGCAGATAATAGATTAAAATGTATATGCATGACTGCACTGGACAACATAACTGGTCATCAGATCCAAATACCCACAAAATCAGAAATAGAACGTTTAAGAGAAGCTGTCTCTGAGACATGATGAGACACCCCACAAAAATCGCTGTATAAATATGAGCTTCTTTAGTTTCATGCGATCATAAGCAGCCGTGGCTGATACTCTCTTCCCTAATCTGTAGCAGTGAGAGCTGTGATGAGCTCCCAGCGTCGCGCATTGACTTATTAAGGTGCGGTGACGTCACAGCATACCGCCGGTTCTGATTGGCTTCATCTCTGCCACATGTCATTTGACTATGCCCTTCTTCCTCACAGAGGTTCTTCGCCCATGTAAGCCATGGACTCGCAGCCATTTTAGCCATCAAAAGGCAATCTACTCTTCACCCGATGTACCCCATTATCTTCGACTTTGTTCAGACCCGAAGTTTTCCTGAAATTCTAAACGAATTCCACTTCGTTAGAATCAGTTCGCCCATCTCTAATTATTATTATCATTTATTTTATAGGGCCCTTGATTCCAGAGCGCTGTACATTTCAGGCGGGTACAGAAATAGCATTGGTCAAACCACATTATCAAAGTGACAATAAGTGACTATACAACTGGTACAGGAGGGAGAGAGGACCTGCCCGTGAGGGTTACAATTAAAGGATGGGGTGATGAGACAGAAGGTGTGGGTCGGACATGTTTGTGGGGCGGGGCAGGGCAACACGGTTATTGTTGGTTATACACAATCCTGAAGAGATTGGGTTTTCTGGTTCGTTTGAAGCCGGTGAGAGAGGGGAAAGTCTGAAGGTGTATGGGCACTGGTTTCCTAAAATGCTGGGGGGAAGCACGAGTGAAGTCTGGGAGACGATTAGGTGAGTAGGTGATAACGAGGATGAGCAGTGGTGGAGGTCCTTTCGAGAGCGGAGGTTGCGTGAGGGGAGGTATTTGAGATTATAGGCAGAGATATATGAAGAGGAAAGTTTATGGAGAATCTTGTAGGTCTAAGTTGCTAGCTTGAAACTGGATTCCGCTGGGCATTGGTTAGCAGTGAAGGGGAATATGAGAGGGGGGAGAGGCAGAGGGAGTATCGAGGGGAGAGGCGGGGGGGGGATATCAGACGGGCAGCAGAGTTAAAGGATGGTTTGGAGGGCGAGCATGGAGTACAGAGAAGGGGTTGCTGTTGTCGGAGGGCGGGGAGGAGATGACGTGAGCGTGGACCAGATTTTTGTGTTTCAGAGTTAAGAAATGAGCGGATTCGGGAAATATTTTTTTGGTGGAGGCAGCAGGACAGAGGTGAGGGTTTGGATGTGCGGTTTTGAAGGACAGATTGTAGTCAAAAGGTTATCCCAAGCAGCGTACCTGTGGTGCTGGTGAGAGAGGGTGTAGCCACTGACAGTGATAGAGAGATTAGGTTGGAGGGATAGAGTGGGACGGTGGGGAAGATAATAAATTCAGGTTTTCCCCACGTTTTTTTAGGCGATGGAAGGAAAAGAAGAAAAAAGGGGAGGCAACAGTTGGGATCCGGGAGAAAGAGGGGTTACACGGGCCCGGAGATTAGATTTGGGGTGTCAACATACAGGGGGTATGAAAACCCGTGGGATGCTTTGACTGCCCCGCCCAAAGAGTGTAATAAAAAAAGATAGTGGCCCGGGACTGACCCCGGGGGGACCCAACAAGGGGGCGAGAGGAAGGTGGAGGGGAAGAGTGAGAAACGTGAATGCCGATCATGGGAACAAGAACCAGGGAGGGAAAAGTCCGTGATGGCGGGGAGGAGATGTGTGGGAGAAGTAAAATGGTCACATTCAAAGGCAAGGGGACAGGTTTTGAGGAGAAGCACAGAGTATGGGTGGGGTTTTGGGCAGTTACTAGATCATTAGTGACCGGGGTTAGGGCGGTTTCAAGGTGGGGGGGAGGGAACCCCGAGGGGGAAGCGGGTCAAGGGAGGTTTTGGAAGATGGGAGGACAGTTGAAGAGGACGTGTTGCTCAAGGGGTTTTTTTTTGGCGAATGGGAAGATGAGTGGGGCGATGTTGGGCATAGGAGGGGTCAAGAGGTTTCTTTAGGTGGGGGGGTGTAAGGGGTTTAAAAGGGGGAAGGGAAGATGCCTCCAAGGGAATTAATCTATAAACTTTTTCTGGGTTTGTCGGTCCTGTCTCGGGCCCCACACGCCAAAACCGGTCTTAATAAATTTGCTACCCAAAAGGGTTTGGGTTTGGCCCGTTAAAAGTCGGGTTTAAGGCCCCTCTTATAACCAAAAAAGAAAATGGGGCAGCTTTTTTTGTCTCCCGGGGCCCTGTGGGCAGGGGGGTTAAAAAAGTGGAACAGTTCTGGCTGACCTTGTGCACCCTTAAGGGGGCAGCGCAACTCGAGATACACCCCAAGTCAGGGCGTCGACCCTCGGTGGGCTGGCGGGCAGGCTTTTTTCCTGACGTGTGGGTGTAAACTGCTGTTTGGGCGCATGGAAGGATATAGAAGAGAGGGAGCACTATTTTTTCTTTTTGGGAAAGCAGTTTTGGGGATTTTTCCCGGTCTTATGGACCTTTTAGGGGGGTTATTGTGAAATTTTGGGCGCATGGGTGTTCATATTTTTTTTTTTGCATTGGGCCTTTAAAATGGAGGAAAAAAAAGGCAGTTTTTTATTTTTTTGGGCTTTTAATTTTTTCAGCCTTTTCCAATGGGAAAATTTTAATATAAATTCTATGGGGTCGGTACAATTGCAAAGAAATAAATTTATTAGCTTTTATTTTTACTACTTTTTTCACAATAGAAATTTGTTTATAAAAAACTGGGCTTTTATGTCGTCAAAGTCTGAGAGCCATAACTTTTTTATTTTGCAGTGTATGGAGCTAATTATGGGCTTGTTATTTTTGTGGGATGAGTTGACGTTTTTACTGGTACCACTATGGGGTTCATAAGACTCTTTGATCACTTTTTATTAAGGTTTTTGTGAAGCATTTTGAACAAAATACAGCAATTCTGGTAGTGTTTTTTATTTTTATTTTTTACAGTGGTCACTGTGTGGTATAAATGACAAGCTAGCTTTACTCAGCAGGTCGATATGATTACAGCTATTCCCAATTTGTAAATTTTTTATGTTTTACTGCTTTTACACAATAAAAACACTTTTATTCAAACATGAAAACATGCTTTTGCAGCGCCGCAGTCTGAAAGCCATAACTTTTTTATTTTTCTGTGTACGGAGATGAGTAGGGGGTATTTTTTGCTTTGACATTTAATTAGTATAATTTTTGGTGGACAAGGCTTTTTGATCGCTTTTAAATCCATTTTTTTTAAAGGCAGGGTGAAGAAAATACTGCAATCCTAGTAGTTTTTTTTTTTATTTTTAACAGCGCTC
This sequence comes from Phyllomedusa bahiana, assembly GCA_025379985.1. Classification (NCBI taxonomy): domain Eukaryota; kingdom Metazoa; phylum Chordata; class Amphibia; order Anura; family Hylidae; genus Phyllomedusa; species Phyllomedusa bahiana. The sequence continues at coordinate 32,135 of JAODAL010020838.1, forward strand.
ACCGTGCAGTATATGTGACAAGTTAGTTTTATTCTGTAGGTCGATATGATTACGGTGATATCCAGTTTATACAGTTTTTTTATGTTGAAGTGCTATAAAAAAAGTGTTTTTATTGTGTAAAACAATATTTATGCATCGCTATCCTCTGAGAGCCTCAACTTTTTTATTTTTACGTATACAGAGCTATGTAAGGGCTTTTTTTGTGGGATGACTGACATTTTAATTGGCTCCACTTTGGTGTTCATATGAGCTTTTGATCGCTTTTTATTTTTATTTTTATTTTTTTTTTACTGTGCGGGTTAGATAACATGACAGATTTATAAGGCAGGTCGTTATGCATGCGGAAATACCAAATATGGGTACTTTTTTTTTTACTTTTTCACATTTTATTTTACTTTTCCCCATAGGGAAAATAATTTCTGTACTAGAAATGCTGTGTACTGGTTTCTATGACAACTGTCAGTCGCTATGCCTGGCATGGTGACATCACAGACAACCTGGAAGGCATTTTATAACTTCCGTGCTTTCTGTCAGCACACAGCAACCGTACGAATCGTGCATGATCGTGCGGCTGCTAGCTCTGACAGAGACGCAGGAGGAGATCGCACCTCCTGTGTCTCTCTTAGTTATTGGTCGCGATAATTAAGGTGTTAATCGGCCCCCCCGGAGTGATCTCCAGTCGGGGCTGATGCTGCGGGATGTCAGCGGTAATATACAGCTGACATACCGCAGCGGTCGTGCAAACGCTGCTTTAGAGTTCACACAATGTCCAGGACGTATGCATATATCCAGGTGCGTTAACCCCTAAATGACCTGAACGTATGCATGCGTCTAAAGTCGTAAGGGGTTTAAGTCTCATCCCAGAGTTGGGCTATACTAAAATTTCCTGGTGGCACCCCTAAATCTGGGAAATCTTCCTCTGAGGGTGATTCCTCCTCTTTTTCCCCTTCTAGGGCAGTAAAGGGAAATTCTGGGATGACCTCACCACCCAGACTCATAGGTTGGTCCTGGCAGGGTGGTTGGTTTGACCTTTTCCCATAGAGCCCAGAACAGTGGACTATCACAACTAATTATAATATCATGCATCAAGTTGGGTTCCACAACCACATGATGTAACAAAGAGCCTTGGTCTGTTTTCATGGTCACCCGGGCTTGTGGGTAAACCTTGGTATTCCCAATGGATAGATGTGATGCCCAAGTTCTCCACTGGGAACAGCACATGAGGAACAGAGACAGAGAGTAGCGTAACAAGACTTCCCAAGTCCAATAGTCTGAAAACCGAAGTCCCATTAAAGTTCAGCTGGCAGATCTAGGGTCTCTCATCGGCACATAGCACCACACCACATGCAGTTTGCGCAAACAAGGAATACCACCATCCTGCTGAGCAGTCCATAGGTTTTCTAATTAGGGGACACTGGGCCTGCATATGCCCCGGGGCCTGGCACCTTCAACAATTAATCTCACATGGGTCCCCCCCTTGGCACAAACTCTGGTCCAGCCCTGACCTTAGGGTGACCTCCCAATAATTTTTGGGTTCAGATCTCTGAGAGTCTCTCAGGGGTTCCCAATAGGTTGACTTTAGATTCCCTGCCTTCCCTAGGGACTTCTCATACATGTGTAATCGCTCCACCATCCCCACGAGGTCATCTGCCATCTGGGCGTCTCCTTGGGCAACCCAGCACTGTATCGATCAGGGAAGAGAGTGTACAAACCAATCCATGACCACCTACCCGACAATGTTGCTTGGGGTGAATACTCTAGGGGTGAGAAATTCCTCTATGTTGTCCTCAGTCATCATAATTTGCTAAGCTTCCCTCTTGCTCTTTCTGGCTCTCTGTCCATCATCAGTGACTAGGGGTGAATTTTCTTGGGTTGGAACAGCCTCATCTATCCTCTGAAACAGCAGCCTTTTTGTTTCCTACTAAGCAACCATAAATTCTCTATGCTGTGCAATGACTTCCAGCTGCTTTGTAATAACTTCATAATGTGTTTGCTGTTGAGCCTGCAGAGCCTCCTTATGTGCTTGCAGGGCCTCTTTATGCTGGATGTTTGTTGCACCAAATGCTTAATTAACTCTGCCATGGTAGCTGAGGTAGTTGAAATCTGCATTGTGGTCTTAACCCAGAATATGCCATATAATTTTGGAACTATGCCCGCATCCAAAACACCATATGTGAGGGATTGCAGCACATTGAAAGAGAAAGAAAATCCAGCGTGTTTTTCCATAGTTTCTTTTAAAACATCTCAGAAGTTTATTGTAGAAGCATATGTGAGGGATTAACACAAAGGTATTCAAGAGACAGAGTCTTTCCTTATCCGTTTAGCAGTTTATGGCATTTATTTAGCCATAAACCAAACATAATCCAGATGGCTTGTCTTCAGCCACAACATACATTTACGCAGTCTGTGTGAACGACAGCAATGGAAAAAAATGTCATAACATAAATCCTAGGCCATCTAGTCACTAACCAACATATACCCTCTCTATCAGTGGTCCTAGCCTACTGCAAAGTATCACTCACAGTACTCACAAAGTCCAATATATTGTTTCTCTCCATCTCTGTCTGTTGCTCAACTTCACTCTTGGCAGTCCAAGTGTAAAACTTCCTTCCCCCACCTGACTGAGCAGACTTAAATGAGTCCAGGTAAAACCCGGCCTATATACATAGGGACTGTCATCCCATCCACCACTCTTTTTTTTTTACTTTTTTTTTTTTTTTTTTTTTTTATTTTTTTTTTTTTTTTTTTTTTATTTTTTTTTTTTTTTTTTTTTTTTTTTTTTTTTATTTTTTTTTTTTTAAAATTTTTTTTTTTTTTTTTTTTTTTTTTTTTTTTTTTTTTGGGGGGTTTTTTTTTTTTTTTTTTTTTTTTTTTTTTTTTTTTTTTTGGGAAAATTTTTTTTTTTTTTTTTTTTTTTTTTTTTTTTTTTTTTGTTTTTTTTTATTTTTTTAAATTTTTAAAAATATTTTTGGTTGTTTTATTTTTTTTTTTTTTTTTTTTTTTTTTTTTTAAAATTTTTTTAAAAAAATTTTTTTTTAATTTTTTTGGAAATTGATTTTATTTTTTTTACATTTTTTTTTTTTTTGTATTTTTTTTTTTTTTTTTAAAAAAGGGGGCCCACACGCAGATTTCAACTATCTAGATTCCCATATATAGGGGGAAAAATAAGTATTTGATACACTGGTGTTTTTGACATTTAAAAAGAATGGAGGGGTCTGTAATTTTTATGCTAGGTACATTTAACGGAGAGACAGAATCAAAAAAAAAACACATTTTTTGTTTTTTTGATAACTAATTTGCTTTTTATTGCAAATAAAGTTTTGATCATTGGGCCCAAGGGCCCAAGAATTTTGGCTCCAAAAAGCCTATTAGTTTTTCTTTCCCCTTAATGACGTGGGTTAAATTTTGTCTCATGCGGTAAGGAGTTTAACATGACAGCTGGAAGCCGGGGTGAAGGTTTCCCCTTTGCCACAATTTTTTTTTCATTTCCGGTAAATAACACGCATACAAAAAGGGGTTTTGAAAGCCCTGGTCAAATCAATAAATGTCATGAACAGCTTTTGTTGTTGCTTTTGATGTTTCTTATGGATTTTCTGGACTACAAATATCATCTTAGTAGTACCTTGATGTTTGGATTTCATTATCAATACAAGTCTTACTAATGATCTCTTGAAGCTTGCATGCAAGTGTTTCCCCACCAGCCCTGAATATTATAGGAATACCATCTAGGTAGTATGTTTTATTATCCTTCATTTGAGTGATAGCTTAAAGGATCTTTAAGGTCGAGATTGTGGTTTGCTCAGTGATGTTCTTTAGTTTCTCAGGAACTGCTTAAATAGTATCATCTGTCACTAAAAGTTCAGGATTGAGCAATTGTTCAAAATACTCCTTTAAATGTTACAAAATTACATTTTAATTTTTCCAAAAATTTTGAAAATAACTATAGGCTTCCCCGAAAATTGCTAATTTATGGCATGGCAATCATACAGACTCAGAAGCTTTGCCTGTATGGTTGGCTGGAGACCTGCACTAATGGCCGGGACTAGAGTTTAGATGTGGATATAGTAGGGGATGTAGCGTTTTGACTTCTCAAGCAGCTTTCACATATCAGAGCTCAATGTTGAGCAAGAAGTGACACAAATATGTATCAGTATCAGGGCCGGGGCGCGAGTGGCCCAAAGGGAGGGGGACGCCTTGGGGGCCAAACCCAGCCCATCCCCAAAGGGGCGCCCCTCAGGGCCCCCACCCCGCCGGGTCCCGGCCGCGCCGGGGCCTGAAGCGCCGGCAGTCTCTGTGACCGCTTCTGGGAGCAAGGGGCAAGCGCTCCCTCCCCCCGACGGTCGGGCCCGCTGAGCTGCAGGGCCGACCCGCGGGACGCCGGGTCCTCGCATGCTGAGGGCCGCCCGGCCCCCGGGGCCCCAGCGGCAGCGTCGCAATGACGGATGTTTTCGCGACGCGCCGTCCCCCGGGGGCACGCGCGTACAGGCGGCCCCGAGGAGCGCCGGGGGGAGCGGCGGTGAAGAGGAAGAAGAGGAGGCGCGCCCGGGAAATTGGGGAAGTATTAAATTTTTTGTTTTTTTAAATGCCTGCCCGGGCCCCCTATATTTGCCCTTTGGGCCCCCTCGTTGCCTGTGGGGCCCCCCATAACCCCGCCTGTGGCCCCTATATCCTGCCCCGTGGCCCCCCCATATCCTGCCGGGCCCCGAAGAGGACAGAAGGAGCGCGGGCCCCCGGGGGAATTGGGTAAGTATTAATGTTGTTTTTTTTTAAGTCCGCCTGTGGCCCCCCCCTATTCTGCCCTGTGGGGGCCCCTACGTCTCCTGGGGCCCCTATAATGTTCCTGTGGCCCCCCTTATCCTGCCTGTGGCCCCCCCTTTCCTGCCTGCGGCTGAAGGGGGACAGAAAAGGAGCGCGCCCCCCCCCGGGGTTGGGTAAGTAAATGTTGTTTTTTTAAGTGCCTGCCTGTGGCCCCCATATTCTGCCTGTGGCCCCCCCCTAGCGCCGTGGCCCCCCTAAATGCCTGCTGGGCCCTTATAATCCTGCCTGCGGGCCCCCATAATGCCGGCTCGGCCCCCTAAAGCCCGCCTGTGGCCCCCTTTTGCGCCGGCCCCCTTTTAATGCCCCGCCTGCGGCCCCTAATGCCTGCCCGCGGCCCCCCCTAATGCTGCCCTGTGCCCCCTATCCGCCCGGCCACCAAATGCCTGCGGCCCCCTAATTCTGCCTGGGCCCCCTTGCCGCGTGGCCAAAATATTCCTGCCCCGCGGCCCCCCCTATACCTTTCCCGCGGCCCCCTATAATGCCCGCCCGGTGCCCCTAAGCCCGCCCGAGCCCCATACGCCCTTCTGTGGTCCCCCTATGCTGTGAGCCCCCTACGGGTGCCTGTGGCCCCCTATATGCCGCCTGCGGCCCCTGTATGCCTGCCTGAGCCCCTTTCGGGGGGGGCCCTTGGCCCCTATATGCCTGCCTGTGGCCCCCCCTACGCCACCCGGTGCCCCCATACGCCCGCCTGAGCCCCCCTAGCCTGCCTGTGGCCCTCATACGCCCGCTTTGGGCCCCCCGCCTGTGGGCCATACGCCTGTGTGGCCCCCATACCCTGCCTGAGCCCCCCTACGCCTGCCTGTGGCCCCCATACGCCTCCCGAAAACCCCAGCTATAAATTTTTTCCTGAGTGCCCCTATTTTTATCCTCCTGTCTAAGGGGGGCAATATCTATATACCTGCTGACTGAGAGGGCATATCTATATCCTGTCTGATAGGGGACTGCTATACCTATAATTAAGGAGTTACTGGAAATGTGAGGAATCTAAGTATTTGTGCCAAAAACTGCAGGGAAGTCTTGGCCGGGAGCAAATTTTGGCTGAAGGTGTGAACCGGATGGAGAAGAAAAGGGGAAAATGAACGACCTGATCAGAAATGAGTTCCTGTGAGTCACTAAATGTAAATGCAGCGTAATCACTTTTTTTCTGTGAGCGTGACATACAATATATCTCCACTTCGGTCATGTAGGCGGTGGAAAATGTAATCAGGCCTGTGTACACTGATAGCACATGTGGGGGTTTCGTTCGGTAGGGTCTGGCAGGATTATTTGAGCCTTAAGAGTAATATTTTGGGTCTTGGGTTTTTTGGAGTGTTTTTGTAACAATCATTCGTCTGGTGATTTGCTCCAGTATCGGGGGATTTTTTAGTGATGTTTTGTATAAGGTTTTCACTGTTTTCGGGGGAGCGTTTTGAAAATGCAAATTTGTCAGGGCTTTTATTTTCATTGTGCTGGGCTGTAGGGAAGGCGGGGGGCTATGTGGAATGTGAGAAAATTAGTGACAAGACCTGGCGCAGGGGTAGAGGAATTTTGTGGGGGGGGGGGTTTAGAGGAGGGGGGGGGGTGCCTTTGGCTGTACTCGCCAGGGCACCAAAAATGCCCTTCCCCCGGGCCCCCTGATCAGTAATAAGAGTAGACGGGAAAATCCCCCCTATCTATTTTTTCATGTTTGATCTATAACCAGTGGAAATCCTCTATGTCTGGGGGAAAGAATGTTCCTACACAAAAAAGAAGGGGACTTTTTACTGGAAGAACAGTGAAATGGGGATTTGTTTCCAGGGGAAATTTCTAAGGCAGACACACTAAATGAGTTCTAAAAGGGCCTTGATTCACTTAGAGTGCAACAAGTTATAGAATAGATATCTGGAAAAGCAATATTGATCCGGGGATTACTCATTGCCAATTAATTTTGGGAAAGGAAATTTTTTTTTTTTTCCCCAACATTTACCTCATTTTTTTTCTGTTGCCTTTCTCTGGATAAACACTGTAGGATAATAGACTGAACAGGATGGACATACAAATGTCTTTTTTCAGCCCCAAAAATACGTAATTATGTAACTTTGTGCATAGCACTTGGAAGAAGGAAAGGATGTTGCAAAGTAGATTTTTGGGGAGAGTCCCGAACCCCCATCAGCAGCAGCGGGTTGTGAACCCCAATACTTGTTTGGTCAAAAGACCTTCCCTTTTGACCTTCTTGGAAATATTGCACAGTGAGAAACAGTGGTCATCTGCAAGATGTATGCACAGCAGTGCTGCAAGTGAGGCAAGAACCTGATAAACCTAAATAGCACAAGCATGAACAATCATGTGAATTCACCTTAGATACTTCTATACAGAGCATATCTAGGCCAGTGGACATACTGCACCAGCTGCCTCACCTATGCTGCCTCTGACCAGACAGAAACAGTTTTGGCAACAGTCAGTAGCAGGATTTTAACCCCTTACCGCCGGGGGCATTTTTTGGGCCCCTTTTGACGAGCCCCATTTTTGAAATCTGTCATGTGTCACTTTATGTGAGAATAACTTTTGACACTTTAACCTATCCATGTAAATTCAGAGTTTTTTTCTTGTGCAATTTTTTTTTTAATAGTAAGAAATTTTGGTCCAAAAAATGTTTGTTTATTTGTGAAAAATAAAAAAAATCGTGAAAAAAAAGAAAAATTTTACCAATTTTAACTTCAAAAATTTTGCATGTAAGCAGATAGTTATTCCACTAAAAATATTTTTTAATTGCATCCCCCTTGTTGCTGTAGTTTGGCATATTTTTTTAAATGTCTTTTTTTTTTTTTACGACTTGGGGGTTAGAAATTTAGTAGAAATTTTCAAATTTTCAACAAAAATTTTGCAAATAATTTTTTAGGAACAGCCCTTCTAACATTTTGATTGGCCTGTATTTTGTTACCCCATAAATGACCCTCATCTAAGAAAACTCCCCCCTTAAAGATTCAAAACCGTTTTTAGGAAAGTTTTTTAACCCATTAGGTGTTTACGGAATTAAAGAAAATGGGAAGTAAAAATTTAAAAATTTTCCCTTTTTTTTGCAGTTTTTTCAATTTTTATACATTGTTCAAAAGAATCGGTAAATGTGATAGGGAAATGCAATTTAAATATTGATTCCCAGTTCTCCCGTTTTCGGATACCCCTTTGTGGCCTGTGGCATTATTTGGCTCAACCACAACCCCCAAGAAAGGGAGAGCATCTATGGCCCCTTGGGGTTCATTTTTATTACCATTTTTTTTGGGGCCATTTCATTTTCGGCCCCCCTAAGGTGCAAAAATTAAAAAATCCCCTAAAAACCCCCCATATTGGAAACACCCCTTGGAATATATCCGGGGGGTCGTAAGTGAGCATATCAAACCCCACGGGTTTGTTTTCCCCCCAAAAAATTTTAGCTTTTGGTGTGAAAATTAAAAAAAATTTTTTTTTCCAATAATCTGCAATTTTGGGGAAAAAAGTTTAATTTTTACAAGGATCCTGGTAAAAAAGCACCCAAAACCTTGTTATGCAATTTTTTCCCAAGTTCGGCAATACCTAATGTGGGTGTAATCTGGTTTTTGGGGCCAGGCGGGGGTACGGGAGGGAGTGCTATTTGGTTTTGGATGGTTTTTGGGGGGGCCCCCATGTACTTTTTAAAAAGCCCCCAAAAGTACCAGAAAGGTGAAACCTTTCCCCAAAAGTAAACCCAAATTTTTTGATTCAGCCCCCTCATAAAAAATCATTTAGGGGTTTTATTTTTCATTTTGGGTGCACAGGTGTTCAAAGTTTTTTTTTTTTTTGCATTGAGCTATGAAAATGAGGGGAAAAACGCAATTCCCATTGTTTTTTGGGCTTAAATTTTTTACAGCGTTCGCGTGCAGTATAAATGAAGGATATTTTACTTGTGGATCGTTACTTTTGCAATGGTTTTATTGTTAAGTTTTTTTTTTTTATTACTTTTTTAAACATAGAATGGTCTATAAAAAATAGCTTTTGTATGTTGTTCTGTTCTGTAGCCAAAGTTTTAGTTTTTGTTACGGCGATTCGGGGCTTTTTTTTTGTGGGTTGAATTGCGTTTTTTTTGTCATTAGGGGGGGGTTTTATGCCCGCTTTTCACTTTTTTTAAGGTTTTTGGAGGCTTTTGTCAAAATACAGATTCTGGTGTGTTTTTTTTTTTTATTTTTAACACGGTCATGCATTTTAAATAATGACAACTAGTTTTACTCAGCTGGTCTTTTACGATCGCAATCCCCAAATTTGTATTTTTTTTATGTTTTATGCTTTTCACAATAAAAATTTTATTAAAAAAGGAAAAACACGTTTTTGCATCCCCATGTCTGAGGCCATAACTTTTTTTTTTTCTGTGTACGGGTGTGTGGGGCTTGTTTTTTTGCGGAAGGTTGACGTTTTTTTTTGGGTATAATTTTTTGGGGGCAAGACTTTTTGATCAGTTTTAAACCGTTTTTTGGAAGGCAGGGTGAAGAAATGCTGCAACCCCTAGTATTTTTTTTATTTTTTTTCTTTAACAGCGTCACGTGCAGTATCCATGCCCGTTAGTTTATTTGGGTCGATACGATTCAGCGTACCCTATTTATTTTTTTTTTTTAAAATTTTGAAGCACTTTAAAAAAAAAAAAGTGTTTTTATTGGTTTTAAAAAAATTTTGTGCATCGCTCTTTTCGAGGCCTAACTTTTTTATTTTTCCGTTTTTACGGACGTTATGGACTTTTTTTTTGGGGGATGAATGAAGTTTTTAAATTGGTACAACTTTGGCGTTTTGAGTTTTTGTCGCTTTTTTTCCATTTTATGTGCGAGGGTGTACAAAAATCGCAAATTTTGGTGTTTTTTGTTTTTTAGGGGTTCACCGTGGGTTTAAATTTAAGTGACAGATTTATTTGGGTGGGGGTTACGCACCGGGGGGATACCAAAAATGGGGGACTTTATTTATTTTTGATCTTTTTTTGGGGGCCCTTTGGGGTTTGTAAAAAAAAAAGGGGAAAAAAGGGTGGTACCCCGTGTTTTTTTTTTATTTTTTTTTGTTGTGTTTTATTTTTTTTTTTTACTTTTGACATTTATTTTTACTTTTTTTACTTTTTTTCACTTTACTTCAAAAAGAATCTAGTTGTTGTTAGAAGGGAGACCGTGACGTCCGTACTGGTACTGGTCGCCTTTCCCCAAGCCTGTCACCATGCCACAATGATTGTGGGCATGGGGGACGTCACGATGACCCCCCGGGGAAATGCCCTTACTTCCGGGATCTCGACAGGGGGGTCGGTGGCCCCCTACAGTGCGGCAGCCGCGGGAGAGGCGGAGGGCTCACTCCCCTGCCTGCGGCTTTATTACGCAGCCATGGGAAAGGCTGCGGTAAGAAAGCGGTAATCCCCGCGGCCCCGGGGCCATGTTGCGATCGCGCGTGGTCGCCCGCAAGCCCGCGCGATCACAGGGGTATGGTACGCCATTTGGGGAAGTCCTTCCCGTAGGGCGATCCCTACGCCCTTGTCGGGGGGGGTTAAGGGGCAATTTACAAGGGACAGGAAAATATGGTCGGGGGAAAAAACCCGCAGGGGTCGGCTTTTGTTCCCCAGTTTGCACATCAGCCCTCCCCCTTCATGCCGACCCCTGTTCCGTTCCACCTGAAAACCCCGGGGAAGAATGAAAAATTTTTTCTATGGTTTTTCGGGGACCGCCGGTGGTCCCCCCTTGCCCCGGGTTTTTTTTTATTGAAGTCAATGTAAAGGGGTTTAACCGGTTTTCGAGGCTTTTCAAAACTGAAAAAACCCCTTTTTTTAAAAGGGGGTTGTGAAAAACCGCATGGCGGATGGACTGCACTAGATGTCGGGCTGAAAAGTTGACTTCTGGTGCAGCCCCGTTCATACATGTCGCCCCTTGTTTTTCATATGGTAATTCCTTACCATTTCTTTTTTCCATGTACGTTTTTCATTTTCAATTTTTTAACTGGAATGTTTGCCTGAAAAAGTTTTATTCATGGATGATAGGGGTTTTTTATTAGTTTTTGAACCCCCGTGTATTATTTGGATGATGGAAGAGACCTTTTTGCCCCTTTCTTTAAAGGAAACCCCGTAGCCCCGGGGGTCCGTGAAATTAACCTTCTTAAAAAGTGAACAGCTGGAAACAAGTATGACAATTACTTTTTGATGGCATAATAGTAATATAACACTGATGTTAAAGAGGTTTTGCCACAAAGTAAAATTGATGTGGGAAGCTTGCAAAATTTTTAAAAAAATAAAAAAATTTTCCCATTTATAAATTTTTAAAAATTAAGGGAACCGTTTTTTTTAGCTGCTCCCCTTTAGTGATCCATTTTTTTTACAACCATCTCCGGGGTACGACAGGTTTACATTAAAATAACAAGGGAAATAAGAGAATGGAAAAAAGGGAAGAGAAAAAAGAATTGTGGAGAACGCCTGAAAAGTACTTAATGACAAGAGATGAGCTAATCAAATCTGGCGAAGTGGATTAAATTTTACAAATTTGGAAAAATTTGATTCTAAACAAAGCGAAATTTTGGTGATTTGTGGGGAACAAAACTAAAATGCACATGGGGTGACTGGGGAAAGAATTATGGGAGAAAGAAAAGAATGCCCTCTAGACATGTGCAGGGCATAAAGCCAATCACAGCCCCCAAACCAGCTTCTGTGAGTCACAGCCCTTAAAATTGGCGCCCATGTTACATTCTGCCAATTGCACTTGTCTCTTATGCCAAAAGGGTTTTCGTAAAAGTACTGAGATCTGTGTAAAAAACCCCAATTTTTTGTTTGAGTTTGGGGAAAAAAAACACCCTTTCAAAAACTAGTTGGGTATAAAAAAGACACCCGTTTCCCAACCGTGTTTTTTATTTTGGGGGTATTGCTTTTGGGGCAAGGTTAATTTTTTTTACTTTTTGGGGGTGAACTCTCGTTGAAAAAAAGGAGTGTAATTCTCACCAAAACCCCCAATCCCGTAGTTTTTTCTCTTGGGAAAATTGCTTTTGTGGAAAGAGTTAAATTTTTTCTTAACTCCCCTTGAAATTCGGGGGGGCATTTTCAATAGTGTTTTTACTTTTGCCATGTAAGCTAGAAAAGACAGTCTTATAAAGTGCCATATTTGCATATTTTTTGTTTTTCTGGCGCGGGGTTTTAAACTGGCTGTTAAAAATTTTTCCATTTTAAGTTGGCTTTTCTTTTCCCAAATTTGGTTGCATTTTTTGTACATTTGCCACGACCCTTTCCCCGAAGCCATGCCCCTTTTTGAGGCAAACCCTTTGTTTTTACAGGAACCCTGCTCTACTTAGGTCCAAACCGGGGGATGTGTGCAGCCCCGGGGTTGGTCATATCACTGGGAGTCCCTGATCACCCAACAGAGCAGGGAAAATCCTTTAATTATGCTGCAGGTACTGACTGTGACAAAAAAGGTGGAACCCCCCCAGGGGTGTTTTCTGAGCCCTGCCAAAAAGATGATGTGAAGAAAGAACGACTTTTTAAATTCGCCCACTGCCAAAAAACAAGGGCTGTTGTTAAGGAGTTAAAGTGGTTTTCTCAGTACAGGCTTTTGCAGGCATCTTGGCTTTCTCTGGGCTTGCAGCTTAAATCCCCTCCAGTAAGGTTATCTTTTCCCCCATGAAGATGGGGACATATCACCCCCATCCGCTCCTTCCCCCCCGTCCTTTATGGAGCGGGGGAAAAGGATGGATGTCACAGCTTTGAGGCCTCCCGCAATGGCAGTTCTCATGCCCACGAGCGGTACCTCCCTCCCAGGCGCCAATTTTTTACAAAAGAAAAACCTGTAGGTATATTAAAGATTACATACAGCCTGAAAGGGGTGAAATAAATGTGGAAATGCACTTTGCTCCCCCCTATTTCATTACGCGGGAAGCAAGGGTGAGCGAAAGTTAAGGCCTGTGTTATGTCGGTTGGGGAGGGAATCTAATCTAGAAAAAATAATTGCCAAAAATCCCTTTACATAGAGCTGTTATGGAAAGGGGGCTAGAGAGCTCAGGCAGCCTTTATTACATAGCTCCCAAAGGGAGTAAAAGGCAATGAGAACATGACCAGACTCGAGACAGAAGCCAGTTTCATTTTCACACAGCTCAGAGGGAAAGAGTTTTTTCGGAGCCAACAAACACAGGGTGTGTAGCCTGCATAGGGAGTATGTCCCGAACAGAGTTGAACTAAATATCAGGCGGTACTTTTGCATAAGGGGTACTTTTTGCATGTATGGAGGTTAGTGCGCCCATGTCACATTTTATTGGGACTCAATAATGAGCTAAATGCTAATATTAATATATTGATTAGTTTGTTTTTGTTTTTATTTTGATTTTTAAGATGTAAACCCACTTTACAATGTGGCAAGGATTTAGCGCCCCTGGCAATTTTGTTGTATGGGGTTTTCCCTTTTTCTTTTTCTTTGTTTTGGGCTTCCCGTCACTGAAAGGACGAATGCGCGGATTATCGCGCATGCGTGATGGGTTGCTGTTAGTTTTCTTTGATTGGGCAGTCATGTGATGTGTTACATCATTGACATGCGTAGTGAGGCGGCATAGACGCCGATACACGAGTTAGCATGGCAATCTATGGTGAGTGGTTCTTTTCCTTTATTTTTTTTTTCTTTTATTGATATAATCACAGGTACACATTATTATTGATTATCCACTAATAGTGTTTTACATGGATTCCTTTGAATTATTGGGATTTATTAATATTATTGAATGTGTACACTGTTGTTTTTTTATCGATGCTTATGTAAATCATTATATTTGTATCACCTGTAATGGATGTTTTGATTATTATTGTTTTATTAATTGCAATTGAATATGATTATCATGATTTGTGTATATATACCCCCTACATACATATGTCACATTGCTTGAAAAAGACTCCGTTTGCGGCGAGTTGTAAACATTGCGGTGTATGGGTGGACCCCCCCCCCCCCCCCCTAAACAACACAGATTTTTCTTTAATCGAACGGCAGTGCTTTGGTGGATTTTTATCATATATATATATATATTATATATATATAAATATTATATATGTAATATATCATTATATATATTATATATTATTTATATATATCAAAATTATTGGATAATATATATATCTATAGATAGATATATATATATATATTATATATTATATATATATATATAGTATATTTATTTATATACGATATAGTATATATATATAGGATGGGCCAATTTATATGGATACACCTAATTACCTTCAATTAATATGGGGAATGGTTGGATATTCAACTTTCTGTTTGTGGCACATTAGTTTTATGGACGAGGGGATAAACTTTTTGAGGTGTTGTCCCATGTGGCCATTTGATCCAACTTAATTTTTCCTAATGGGAAAAAAGGGTACATGTAACATAAATTATGCATGACGATGGCACGTTCCCTGAGTTTTTCCAGAAAGATGGTCCGGCACAACCACATTATGTGTAAGGTGAACCTCCAGAGCATTCCTCCAACAATGTAAACAGTTTCCTGAGAAGTGTGGAAGTCTTAATGGTCGACTCGTTGGGCACAGTTGAATGGCTAACCATGGACATCCCGGATTTTTTGGACCCCCTTAGAATCTTTAGCTGTTGGGGTCATTCTGATAGGGCAACTCGTCTATGCTCGGTGAAGATACGAGATGTGCAGCAATCTGAAAACAGCGGATCGCCTATGCTTAGCATTTTCGTATCTGGTGTTGCTATCAGTTGTCACAAAGAGTGGGTGAAGAGGGTTGCAATTGACAATCCAACAACAATGCGGCCAAGCACTTTGAATTACATTTGATAAGTGGTCATATAACTTGTAAATAACTCATGAAGAATAAAAGTTACCATTAAAACCAAGCACAATACCATTGTTTTTCTTGTAAAATTCTCAATAAGATAATGTGTTACATGACCCTCTTCCCATTGGAAAAAAGTTTGGATCCCAAAATGGCCGACTTCAAAACGGCTGCCATGGTCAACACACACCTTGAAAAGTGTTCCCTCTCCCACATGCTAATGTGCTACAAACAGGAAGTTGATATCACCAACCAGTCCCATTTTATTTAGGTGTATCCATATAAATGGCCCACCATATATATATATATATATATATATATATTTAATATATACTATATATTATATAGTATATATTTATATGATATATATAATATATATATATATATATATATATATATATATATTTATATATATATATTTATATATATATATATATATATATATATACATACATATATATACATATTCACTATATATATACTATATATATATACAATATATATATATGTATCTATATGTATAGATATACTATATATATATATGTATATATATATATCTATATATGTATATATATACTTAGTTTATATATATATATATATATTTATAATATATCATATATATATATACTATAATATATTATAATAATATATATAATAATATATAGTGGAAACTTGCTTACAAAAATTTCTTTTTCTGGAGACCGTAGGCAGCACACCTTTGGGATTACTTCCCTACTAGTACAATAGGAGTGAAGGTTACAAGCAGTAATTGAACTATAATTAATCACGTAAAGAGTTACCCTATAAAGCCATGGCTGGAAGCACCGCACACAGTATTGTAAGTAGCATGTAGGAAATTAATCTGGCGTGGAATGCCGTGCTGCCTACGGACTCCAGGGAAAAAAGAAATTCAGTAAGCAATTTCCACTTTCCTGATCGTCCTAATGGGCAGCACACCATCGGATTTTAAAGCAATATTAAGACGGGCTCGGGACCTCGCAGGCTTTCCTGAGTATGATTCACCAAAATTCTCACATTCTGCAGAAGAGACATCCAATCTGTAATGTTTTACAAATGTTGATGGTGTAGACCATGTGTGGCCTTACAAATTATGATCTAGAGGCACCTTGCCAAAATTACGCACATGGATGTCGCAGTGGATCTGGTGGTATGCGCTATGAGATGATGAGGTGGAATCTTGACTCTAGAATACTGTTACATTATTTATGACGTTATTTGAATCCATGGGCCAAAGTAGCCTGGCTGGCTTATTGCCATGGAAATTGTAAGATTCCAATGCTATCATCCAAGGATCGAATACATTGAGCTAACTTGTAGATACAATTGAGCTCACCGCTTTCTCACATCCAGTGTGTGTTACATCTGTTGTTTATCGGTCACTGGGACATAGGAAAAAACACTGGTGAGACACCAGATCTCCTGGTATAATGTTAGATGTTGAAGGTCACTTTTGAGAACGAAAACCCTGGCATAGTGCGCGGGAATTATAGAATTTTCTGTTGGTTTCTCTCAGATATGGTTCTCTACAGGAGAAGAGAAACTTGAAGTTCCATAACCTTTTTTGCTGTGTAATGGCCACTAAGAAAAGTGTTTTCAAAGTGATATATATATTTGAGACTTGACCTCTGTAACATGAGCTTCAAGGGAGTGGACGAGGTTAAGGCCTTCAGAACATGTGATAAGTCCATGATGTTTATGGGATTATACACAACGGCTTTAAGATTTTCTGACTGTTTGAAGAATCTTCTGACCAGTGATTTGGTTTGAAAACTTTTTATTCCAATGAGCATTATTGATTGTGAAGTGGACTTTCAATGTATTGTGTTTGAGGCCTTTATTAAAGCCTTCCTGAAGAAAACTGTAGTTACAGAGATAGCGAGGTCAGCTGAGATTCTTGAGGTGCACCAGACTTTGTTCAGATTCTCAAATCCTGTAAACTAAACGGTTATAGTTGCAGGTTTCTAGCAGCCAAAGGGTTTTAACTATTATTGAGAGACCAGGACTGTTGTAAAGTTTTCCCGCTCAGCTTCCAAACATCAGATGGAGTTTGTGCACTTGAGGATAGAACATGCCGTTTCTGAGGATACGGGGTCCTGTTGAGCTGGTAGTTTCCAGAATCTGCCTCTCGATAGTGGACAAATACGAGAGAGAACCAGGGCCCGGCGGGGCCAGAAGGAAATAATCGCTATGACCTCTGCTTTTCATCCAGAATCTTCTGGAGGTCTCTTGGGATCAGAGGTAGAGGTGGAAATACATAAATAAATTTGTCTTCTCCCAACTGATTGAAACCATCTATTGCTACAGGGGGACCCTGGAGTGAGAGGGAGCAAAAGTGTTTTGTTTTTGCATTGTCTGAGTTGGCCATGGCGTCCAGGTCGGGGTATCCCATCTTGCAAGGTAAATTTGTCTGAAGATTTTGGGGTATAGACTCTCATCTCTCCGGGGTGCAGGAAATTAATTTCAGCTGAGCCAATCTGACTGTCACATTGAGAGAGCCTCGAATGTGCATGCTTTTTGGGAGAGATGTTTGTAGAGAGACTTGATCTGCCCATATCATCAAGCTCCTGCATTCCTCTGGAAAGAGAGGGGCTTATGGTGCCCTTGTTTGTTTAGGTAGTAAACCGGATACCAAATTGTATGTTTGTACGATGACATTTATGGTTGAATAGGATGGGCTCGAAAATGGTACAAAGCCTAAGCTTGATGGGCTCTCAGTTCCTTTAGGTTGGAAGATAGCGTTGTTCCTGAGGAGAACCACATTTGCTGAACCCAGTGGCCTTTTACCTATGGGCACCCCAGACAAAGAGGAAGGCATCCGTGTGTGAGGACTACCTGTGGTTGATGTAGTCCCTTGCCTCAGTCTGTTCGGGGTCTAACCACCATTCAGGTCTCTCTGTGTTATTGAACTCAAAGGACATCCGGGGGTCTAGGAATGCCTGTTTCTGTTCCAGGAGGACAAGATGTTGGCCTGAAGGGGAACGCATATGAGCTTTTGGCCAGGGTACTGAAATACGATGGTGGATGTCAGCTGACTCCAACAATTTTCATCGCTGAGCGAACAGTGATTTTCGGGGACTGAGATCAGATGAGTGGACCCCTGAGATGACTCTTCTCCTCCTCTCTGGGTGGACAGTTTGAGAGTCCTTTGCTGGAATGATTTTGAATCTCTAGCAATTGTATTTCTTGTACTGGAGAAAGTTGAGATTATTTGTCTGTTGATCAGAAAACCATGATTTTTGAGAGTCTGTAAAGCCAACGAGATATTGGTTACTGTAACCCCCTGAAGACGGAGGGCTGCTGAGAGAACCACTGATATTTTTGTGCATACTCTGGGGGCTAATGAGATTCCGTATGGGAGACATTTGAATTGAAATAGAACGGAGTCCTGATGGTCTGTTATGGCTACTCTTAAGTATTCTAGTGAATTTTCTAGATGGGAATATGGAGCTATGCAATCTGGTGTGACTCTACTTGATGGCATAAAACTGCCGTCTTGCCGAATAGATACGGACACCGAATAGAAAGTCTCCATCTTGACATCTTTTCTTTATGAGAAATTATGTTGATGAAAAAGTTATGATATGTTACAAGATGAAATTGTGTCCCCTGGTTTGGGACTGAAGTATCCTGATTTATACTCACTGGAATTCGCTGTTGAGAAGAAACTTCTCGAATGCACCTTTCTGAAAAGATTTCTTGGAGGTGGTGACAGGAGTATGGGATTTGAATGACTGTTGGAGGAAGCGGGGGGGGGGGATCCCGGAAGATTCTACAGATTAGCCCTTCCGAATTGTGGAGGAATACCCAGGTGTCTGAGGCGAAGCTGCTGAGACAAGTGGAATAGAAAAGACTCGCTACTCCCAATCTGAAGGTCATTGTGTTCTGGGTGTCAAAGGTCCCTTAATTTCTGGTCCACCCAGCTTCTTCCTGTACGAGGCAGCACCCTGGCCGGGGCTTAAACCTTCTTTGTCTTCCGTTGTGAAGCCTGGTTACTTCTTTTTAAACCTTGGAGACCTCCTTTGGATAGAACCGAAAGGATCTTGGTCTAGGTTTCTTCTTTTGTCTGTGGAAAAGACTTGCCCTTTACCTTCACTGAGGGTTTCAGTATTTCTCAAGTTGAGACCTAAAAAGACTGTTTGGTTGGAAAGGTAGATTGCTGAAATGTTTTTGGATGGATGTATCTAGACCATTGTTTCAAATCCATAGGCTTTCCTTGCCCGCAGTTGATGTTGCAAAGGGGACCATGAAGAAAATTTTATGACATCTAAGGGAGAATCGACAAAAATCTTCAGCTGCATCCTTTTTTAGAGGTATGTTCATTCAAGGATCTCTTCCCTTGAGTTCCCATCTTGCGATTTGGGTTAACTGGCTGAGCCATATAAGTTAATGACATGAGGCTACAGGTATAGATGACAAGCAATTATCTGCTGCTGCGTGGAAGCATATAACCTTTTGATATAAAGCTATTGCCTTTCCTATCAATGGGGTTCTAACAACCTAGAGGAATTGATGTGCTCTGGATTCTAGATCATGGAGTCCAGCCGTTTAACTGGTTTAGACCACTATGTTGAAGCCAGTCCAGATATAATAGGGTGGCTTGGAAGCCCTTTATCTTAGAAATAGAAAGTAAAAAGAGGTCTCTGTTTCCTTTGCTTTATCTTACAGGATCTTGTCCAGATTCCATGGTTTTTTAAAACCGATTTACTAAATGAGGTAATTTGTATTTCCTTAGAAGATACAAATCGTCTGATTCCTCAGAATCATAATCCTCAGAAACATATTCTCCTTCAGATATAGTACTGTCACCAGATGGGGAGGAAGGTAAGGTGAGGTGTGAGGCATGGCTGCAGTCTTGTTTGTGTTATATCCCTGAGTGGCTCTAAACTCTTGAAAAGTTGCAGAGAGCTGTTCCTTAAACCAGGAGAGGAAGGTTCTAGCCTCAGACTGTAAGGAACCTTCCCCTTCAGGCGGTGAACCTAAAGTGCATATATTAGAGGTACATTATCTGGGATGGGCTGATTGCATCTAACACACAGCCTGTGCTTGGATTTTCTCCTCCTTTTCTGGACAGGGCATCAGCATTGTCTTGAAGTTTACCCGCTCTGTGTTCCACTGTAAACTTAAAATTTTGCAGAGTAAGGAACCACCTTGTGACCCTCGCGTTTCTCTCCTTTGCCTGAGACATCCATGTTAGTGGAGAATGATCAGTAATTTACTTGAAGCGGCGACCTAGAAGATAATACCTCAGGGCTTCAAGGGCCCATTTGATGGTCAAACACTCCCGCTCAACTATACTATAATTTTTCTCGCTGGTGTGAGCTTCCTGCTCAGATATATGACGGGATGTCCTCTCTTCCCCCTACTTCTTGGGAAAGAACTGCTCCCAGTCCAACATCAGACGCATCCGTCTGTACCATGAAGTCCCTCTTAAAATTCGGTATGACCAACACCGGATGTCTGCAGAGGGCCTGTTTCAACTCTTGGAATGCCTTTTCCGCCTCTGGGTTCCATTTGACCATAACAGACTTGCTATACCTAGTCAAATCTGTTAGTGGTGCTGCTATACTGGCAAAATGTTTAATAAAGCGCCGATAATACCCCCCAATACCTAAAAAAGCTCTCACCTGCCTTTTTGTTGTGGGTTGTGGCCAGCCTTGTATTGCTTCAATTTTATTAACTTGGGGTTTTATGATACCCCTGCCTATTACGTACCCCAGGTACCGGACTTCCTCAAGCCCTAGGGCGCATTTTTTTTGGGTTTGCGGTAAGTCCCGCTTCTCTAAGTGAACCCAGTACTGCCTGTACCTTTGGCAGGTGGCTATCCCAATCTTCACTGAAGATAATGATATCATCCAAGTATGCTGAAGCATACTGACGATGGGGTTTTAGGATGACATCCATTAGTCTTTGAATGTTGCTGGAGCCCCATGCAACCCGAAAGGTAAACAGACGTACTGGAACAGTCCGTCTGGTGTAGAAAAAGCGGTCTTCTCTTTGGCCCTTTCTGTGAGGGGAACCTGCCAGTAACCTTTAGTTAGATCTAGGGTGGAGAAGTACCTGGCATGGCCAAGTCTCTCAATTAATTCATCCACCCTTGGCATGGGGTAAGCGTAAAATTTTGATACCTCTTAAGGATTCAGTATGCCTGTCAGAAATGAAACAGGCTGTTGAAAATTTCCAGTTCCACCACACATCTGACTCCTCTACTCCACAGATAAAATGGAAGGCACTCAATGTATACTCCGAGGGTTTTAATTAAGCATGGGGCTCGACTGAAAAGAGAGGCGGCATATAAATTAACTACCCTGTTAGCCAAATTAGCGAAATTGGAAGCGATCCACAAAACTTCCCTAGATGATTCTGACTTGCGCAGCTTGCTGCAGACTAAACACGAGATCAGCTTGTTGATGGATAAGAGGAATGAGCGATTTTGTCAGCTGTGCGCTGGCTCATACTACAGGTGGAGTAATAAGCCAGGTAGAATGCTTGCCAGAGCATTAAAAGACAAGAGAGCCTCTATCTTTATCCACTCTGTTAAGACCAAAGCAGGGGCGATCACTTCCCTCACGCCGGAGATCTTGGATAGTTTTCATAGCTATTATCAGGATATTTATAATCTTCCATCTAAGTACACTGCTCCCGCTGGCCAAGATGCTTTAGAAGCACTTAATGCCTATATCAAGAAACACTCTCACTAGAATGGCAAATTTTTCCAAAATTTGGGTTTTTCACTTTCCCGAATTTCTGGGGCAAAAGATAACTTGTTCCGAATTACTTCGGACGAATCACTTAAAAAACACAATTTCCGGGCTGCACAGAGCCTCAGGTGCTGTAGAACTGTCATGTTAAATATGAAAGGGGGAGCTTGTTTGGTCTTCATAAATGTTGTTTTTGAAGACACGCAAACTGCCGCCGCTTTAAATGCTTCACCTAAAATTCCCTGGGCACTTAAGAAAAAAATGACCAAAAAAACTAAAGGGGGAATGTGCCGATAAAGTCTGGCACGACAGCTGGAAAAAAACAAGCAAAAGGCTCATCCAAACATCAGTGACAGAGTGTGGTTTTTGACGGGGGCAGCCACGCAGCATAGGTCAGAGAGGGGCACAATGACATTCAAAAGGGTGGCAAAAACAGAAGTGGCCCAAAGATGGACAATACACAGTTGGAGTTAGGGGCATCAACAGCACACAGCATGGGGGTCAACAGGGCACAATGACATCTAGAGGGGGGCAAAAACAGGAGTGGGCCCACAGAGGGGCACAATGACACAGTGTGTAGGTCACGGCAGCACCACAGCAGCAGCTAAAGTCAATAGTCACAATGACAGAGGGGTTTAGGTCACGGCATCGCCACACAGCAGCAGAGGCAACAGGGCACAATGACAGTGTGTAGGTCACCAAGCCACAGCAGCAGAAGAGGTCAACAGGGGGAAAATGACAGAGGTGTGGTCACGGGATCAGCCAAAGCAGCATGAGGTCAGACAGGCAAAGACAGGGAAGGTCAGGGAGCACCACACACAGCATGAGGTCAGACAGTGGCACAATGAATCTGGGGGTGAAAAAACAGGGGGGGCCACAGAGTGGGACAATGACAAGTGTTAGGTCACGGCATCACCCCAAAAGCGGGCAGCATGAGGTCAGACAGTGGCACAATGACATCCGGAGTGGAAAAAACAGTTTGGGGCCCAGAGGGGACAATGACACATTTTATCACGGCAGCACCACGCAGCAGCTGACAGACCGTGGCACAATGACATTCTGGAGGGAAAAAAACAGGAGTAGCCACATGTGGAAATACAGAGTGTTGGGTCAAGCTCACCACACAGCCATGAGGTCAAAACAGGGGCACAAGACATCTGGAGGGAAAAAACAAGTAGGCCACAGAGTGGGACAATGCACATGTGAAGGTCACGGCAGCAGCCACAGCAGCAGCATGAGGTCAGACATGGCACAATGAACAGAATAGGTCCGGGGCAGCAGCCACAGCACAGCATGGGGTCAACAGCGGCACAATACAGAGGTGTAAGTCAGGCATACCCAACAGCACAGCAGGGTTTCAGACAGTGGGCACAATGACAGTGTGAAGGTCACGGCACAGCCACACAGCAAGTCAACAGTGGCACAATGACACATTTTGGTGGGTCAGGGGCGCAGCCACAGCAGCAGCATGAGGTCAGACAGGGGCACAAACAAAAGGGTAGTCACGGGAGCGCCACACACAGCTGAGTCAGACAGTGGCACAATGACGTGTGGTGGGTCAGGGGGCAGCAGCCACTTCCCAGCATGGGGTCAGGGGGACAAAATAAACAAAAGTGGTAGGTCTCGGCATCACCACGCAGCACATAGGTCAACGTGGCACAATGACAGGTTATCACGGCACACCACAGCAGCGCAGAGTCAGAAGTGCACAATGACAAGTGTGTAGGTCACGGGCAGCAGCCAAGCCACATAGGTCAGACATGGCACCATGACATTCGGGGGGGCAAAAAAACAGGAGAGGCCACAAGGGGAAATAACACAGTGTGGAGGCACGGCACAGCCACAGCAGCAGTATAGTCAAACAGGGGCACAATGACTTCTGGAGGTGGAAAAAAAGGAGTACCACAGAGTGGAAAAAGAACAGTTGGAGGTCAGGGCAGCAGCCACAGCACAGCAGGGGTCAACAGGCAAAAATACTTCGGAGAGGGGTACAATACCAGTCCCGGAAAAGAGGTTTTGTCGATTAGAAACGCAGCAGATGGTGGCATCAGGGGGGTGGGGGCATCAGAATAGGGTGAGGCAGGTAGTTTGAACCCAACCCCATTTCTCAAGTTTGGGTGGGGGGCGGGCTGATGTAGTCAACGCCAAGGCAGGGGTTTTTGGGGAAACCCTGGCCACCACGCCATTCATCTTACAAAGGTCACCCTTCCAATTTCCCGGGACAAGGGGGTTTCCCTTGGGTAACGATGGCCCCCGCCCACTGAAAACCCCGCCTGATGCCCACTACTGGCCGGGCAGGACAGTTTTCCCCCCTAAAACCTGCAAGTTGGGGCCCCACACACCTTTTTGGCTGCCATATCCAACGGATCTTCTAACGGGGTTGCAGAGTCTTTCCAAGAAAGCCCCCCACCTGTGGTTCGGGGTCTGTTTTCCAGCCGCGCTGCTGCTGCGGCGACTCCCCTCCTCACAGGCGGGTGAAGGGAAGCTGCCATCAGTGACCCCAACTTAGGTTGCTGCTGATGGAGCAGGTACTGCTCCGACCCCCCCCCACCCCCCCCGGCGCCGCGGCAGTAGTACCTGAGCGCTGAAAAACCCCCCCGGGCAGACCTTTCAAGGAGGACATCCCACACATGGCAGCGCCAAACGACTAGGGAGGTTTTCCCTAAAATTTTTTGATTTTGCCTCCCTCCAAAGCGGGGAAAAAGGGCCCCATTTTGGCCCGGGTAGCGGGGGGTCCAATAGGGTGGAGCCAGAAGTCATCCCTCCCCGGGGATGCCTATTCGCTGTCACTACCAGGCAAATCACATGCGGGGGTTATCTGCACAAGGACTCCGGGGGCCCCCTCCCCCCCATTTCCCTGTATACTCCACGGTTTTTGGGGGCATTTTCCTCATTTTCCCTCATCTCCTCTCCCGACAGCTGCTCCTCCCCTCCTCTTTTGTCACCGGGAAAAAAACCACTTTTTCCCCAAAAACAATGCTCTGCTCCAATGTCCCCCTCTTCCTCCTCCCCTCCCCATTTCATCCCCACCGGACTCATTTGGCCGCGAGTTTTAGTCCCTCGCCCCAGTCACCTGCCCAACAGATTTTCAGCATCTGTTCCGGGACATGAAGCAGTGGAATGCGTTATTATCCCGTATCCTGCGACGAAAAATAACGCCGCCTCCTCGAATCCCCCAACAAACGGCAGGTGTAAAGCATTACTGCCACTGGGACACAAAGTTACCGGGAAAACTCCTGTCCCCGGATCATAAAAAAATTTTAATCCCTTTCTCTGTTCATACAGTGGGGTCCAACAGTGCAGCTGGAATTCCAAAGGTGGAAAAAATCCATATCAAGGTGTTGGGGGAGCCGTTCGCGCTGCAACTCGAGGGGGGTGTTCCGGGCTTTGTAGGGAAAGGGTAAGTGCAGCACTTTCCGGCCTTTTCAGAACTTCTGAAGACGTGGAAGACTTCAGGAAACCTTTCACAAACCCGATTAACACATGCGCCCCTGCAGGGCGCCGGATCACCCTCCCGTGCAGCGCACACCATTTCCCCCATTTTCCCCTCACCATGGTTTCCGATTTGCATTGGCGCGGGGAAAAACCACACATCATTTCTGCGCAGAGGCGGAGCAATTTTTCCCCCCCGTGTACTTCATTCGCCAGGGAAGCAAGGGGTTTGAACGCGTAACACCGCTGTGCCCACACAAAGTGGTATGATGGACAATACTTGGGAGGCTGAATGTGGTGGGGGAGGAGGGGGGGACATTGGCCAGGAGCCGCATTTGACAACAAGGAGAAAGTGGCGTCCCCTCCAAATTTTTGGTGTGCCTGGCCAAGCACATTCCCCCGTGGGCCTAAAGGACATTACGGGGGCCGACCGTAGTTACAGCCCCGACTCCGCATGCCTGCACCTTGGAACAAACCGATAAGCTCAAGGGCTGGGCCCCCCCTTTCTACAAATTTTGAAGTCTGGGACTGCCTTTTTTTTAAAAAAATTCGGCTTGGAACTCTCCATCTGGGCCCGGGACAAGCCATTATTTTTTTTGAAGGGCAAGTCCACCATTTGGGAAAAGGGGGGACGCACACCAAAAACTTGACAGGATTTCGGTAGCTTCACCTTAGGATGGTTGGACGCATACTGTTTTTCTCATTGCAATCGCCCCTGAACGAAAGCGGTGCCAGAGTACCGGCAGCAGCAACTGGACCGGGAGATATGTCAAAGAGAAACAGCTCCCTTCTTCAGAGGTGGACCTTACTAGCGCAATGGCATGCTGCCACCGGCGCGCGCTGCTGCTGTTCTGCGTGCTGCGGCGGCAGGATGGACCACCAATCTTAGCCACGTTTCTCCCCGGCCACCGGATGGGGACGCTGCATTTTGACCAGGCCGTGGTGCCAAAAGTTTGCTCCCGGCCACGCTTCACTTTTTGCCCACAGATTCTACAAAAACCCATATTCGGGGTCCTCCGGTTTTTAGCAAAAAATGCCACACCGGGGGTACGATTTTACCCCAACGCTCCGCACGAGGACACGCCGGGCCCCTGGCCCCTCGCGACCCCGTGCCGCTACTTTCTTTTACCGCATAGGGGTTTTTTTTTCCCCTGCCGCTTTGGGTCCCCACCCACACTGCTCTACCTCTACTCACGGCCACACGACCCACTTTCTGGCGCGCCGCTGCCTGACCACAAGCTGACGCCCTCTTCTCCTGACGATGATAAGCCCTTGCCCACCCGGGTCCCAAATGCTTTGGGGTCATCATCATCTATTTGTGTTTCATCGTCACTTTTCTATCCTCCACCGTCTTGGTATCAAGGCTGACCCTCACAACATACCCCCTGCCACCCCACACTAACTTTGCGACCTGGGCCTGGGAAATTTTTTGGGCCCCTGCCACTGCAGGGAAAAAGCCTCCACCTCTCTGTCACAAAAATGTTTGTTCTAAAATGTACAGACACTGTTTGATAAATATCTGTATAGATAAATACAAACCCGTATTTGACTCCCAAAA
The DNA here is from genome assembly GCA_025379985.1 of Phyllomedusa bahiana. Classification (NCBI taxonomy): domain Eukaryota; kingdom Metazoa; phylum Chordata; class Amphibia; order Anura; family Hylidae; genus Phyllomedusa; species Phyllomedusa bahiana. The sequence goes on from JAODAL010020838.1 coordinate 58,413, forward strand.
AAACCCCGTAAAAAACTTGGTAACTCTTGGATAAATTGCGCTCCACAAATGGCCAGGAAAAATTTTCTTGTATGTGCCGTTTAAAAACTCTTTTAAATTTTACTGAATATAAAAGCAAATCAGGCTTAATTGACCCCCATAGAATTACTAAGAATTCTTCGGCGGGGAAAAACAAAGTTTTTTTTCTAAGTACAACAAAACAACGCTTAATTAACTCCGGGGTGTAAAAATTCGCAAAAAAATTTAGCATCACAAAATACTAGCTTTTTCGTTTTTCAACGTGTTTCTACGCTACCAAAGAAAAAAATTTAAAACCTTCCTTGTAATTTGCTACAGGAAAATTTAAATTTTTGGCGGGAAAAAGACGGGTTTTTTTTTTTTGTCACCACAGCAGAAAAACAACGCTTAATTAACCCCTTTAGTAAATTGCGCAAAAGAAATTTAGCACCACAAATACTACTTTGTAGCGTGTTACAATTTCGTGTTTTTTTACGCTAACACAACAAAAAAAAATTGTAAATAACCTTACTTGTGAATTTTGCTACAGGAAAAAATTTGTAATTTTTTGGGGTGAAAAAGGCGGTTTTTTTTTTGTCACCACAGCAAAAAAAACGCTTAATTAACCCCTGGATGAAAATTGCACCAAAAAATTTAGCACCCAAAACTACTACTTTGACGTGTACAATTTCATGTTTTCTATGCTACACAACAAGAAAAAATTTTTAATTAACCTTCGCTTTTTGAATTATGCTACAGGAAAATTGAATTTTTGGCGGTAAAAAGACGGTTTTTTTTTGTCACCACAGCAAAAAAAACAACGCTTAATTTCACCTGATTTAAATTGCCCAAACAATTGAGCAGCCACAAACTACACTTGTACGTGTTACAAATTTCGGTTTTCTACGCTACACAACAAAAAAAAAATTGTAATTAACCTTGTTTGTGAAATTTTGGTACAGAAAAAATTTTAATTTTTGGAGGTTAAAAAACGGGTTTTAAAATTTTGCACCACCAAAAACAACGCTTTAATTAACATCCCCATTGAAAAACCCTATTCCCTTTCCCCCCTCATTTCTTTCACTAACCTCTCTCTTTTGGCCTCTCCATTTCCGACTCCCAAAATCACAAGGATGGGAACCCTTAACTGGGCTTTTTTCGCCTCTGCTCATTTCAATCTTACCAACTGCCTTAAAAAACCTCGGAACAAAAAACCCTTACTCTTTTACATCAACAACTTTCAGCCTTTTCTCGACACACCAACCCTCGCCCAAAATTTCCGAAAACCCGCTCTCCAACACTCAGACCCAACACCATACAGTCCTCACTGCCCCAATCTCCCCCTCCCTTCCTGACCTTGGGTGTCAAACGTTCAATGAAACCTCAAAACCACTCGGACATGTTGGCACCACCACACCCCCGCACCACCAAAACAACCCCCACCTGGGACACCCCCAACTCCCATCTACATCTGTTCCAGGTGCCTGACGCTGTGGAGAAAGTCAAAGCTACCTGCAACTTCTCCATACAAATTCATGCTCAGGACCTACACCTGCCCTTCACCGCGCCAAACAAATATATTTTACCTCCCTCATCTCAACACTACACAACAACCCAAAACGTCTTTTTACACCCCCACTCCCCCCAACCCAAAGCCAGCCCCGTCACTGCCTCTGTCTGAAGACCGGCCACCACTTCAAAGACAAAATGACACATCCGGCAAAAAAATCCCAAATTTAAAACCCACCTGTCCCCCCCCACATCCCAATTTTCTCTCATCCTTTACCCGAATCAAAGAAAAAAGTGTCCAGCTTCTCCTGTCTGCTTTCCCACCACCTTTAGTGACCCCATTCCCTCCCACCTTGTCCAATCCATTTCTCCAGCTTCCCTCTCACCTCACACAATCTGTAACCTCTCTCTCTCCCGGGGATCTTCCCATTTTCCTTTAAAACACCTGTTATAACTCCCTTATTTTAAAAAGCCCCTCTGGCCCCCCTGCGCCCCCAAAATCCCGACCAGTCTAACCGCCCTTCATCCCAAACCCCAAAAAAAAAACCCCTTGGTCTCTCTCGCCTGATCCGCTATCTCTTGCAACCTTTTCAACCCCCTCTGCAACCCGGGTTTTTCCCCCCCCACACCCCGGAAACTGCTCTTTCTAAAGTTTAAAAATGACCCTGACAGAAAAAACTCAGGGTAACTACCATTGCGCTTCTTCTGGATTTAATAAAGAACTAGCCATTTTTGAAAAACCTAGTATCCTATTTGGCACAGCCCTGGGAACTCCATCCCACAAAGATACTTGTATCAAGTTAGTGTCCGGCCATTCAAAAAACATAAACTTTATTCTATAACTTTTTAAAAAAGGGGATACAACACCGTTCTCCTCGGCATTAATGCAATAATAGAAACTTTATAGTGGGATTTTTTATTTTTTGGTTGCGGCGGTTGCCTTTTCAGTACAAGTCCAAAAACCTTCCGTCTTAATCCCCACGGGTTTCCCAGGGGGGACGCCAGGAGCGGCTAGGCCACGCAAAAAAACGACTTTTCGAACGGGAATGCCCTCTTTTCAAAGGCCACAACGAGTGGGCACCCTTTTAAAGGAATGCGACCTCAAAAATAAAAAACAACACAAAAAAAACAATGAGCATCTTTTTACAAAAAACACCTAAAGGCTAAGATTTTCTTTAATGCCTTTAGGTGCAAGTAAAATCCATAGAGTATACCCAAAAAGGCCCTTCTCGCAATGTTTTCAAAACAATTTCTGTCAGCTCAAAATAACCCTTTTCCAGTATGCACCATTTCAATTCGGCAAACTTGTCGCTTTTTCACCCATTGGGGGGCTAGAGGGGTTTCCCCCGTATCTATTGCCCTCATCTCTAAGGAACCCTTTTTTTTCAAAATGGCGGATAACCGATCTATTTTTCATTAAGGCAATTTTTTACCCCAGGGGGTTGCCCAATTAACGTTTTTCCCCACATGGGCTTTAATCTGTACACCACTTTATGGCTATCAATGAAAGGGAACCACGGATTTTTAACGGGGGCCCCTTTTTGTAGGATGTGAAATATGGTCTCCTTTTATAAAAGAGGAAAAATTTTTGGCAGGTGGCACGCAAAGGGCCAGACCGTGTAATTTTATACCCCCACAAAACTAACTTTTTGCATGTGGATCTAATTAATTGTTGGCCCAAGGTTTTTCCCTTTCCTAAAAACCATTTAGGGTCCTTTTTTTAAAAAAGATATCCAAATTTGGGATCGGATTTTAGTATTTTTCCAATTTTTAAGATAGATTTTTTAATTAAAGTTTAATGGGCATCAAGTAGATATATAAGCAATCGCTTTTCATCCTTTTTTAATCTATTTTTAAAGATCCTGCGAGGGGTACCTGCAAATTCAAATCCCCCCTTATAACTTTAGCTCCCATCATAGCCAAAACCCCAACAAATTTTTTTAAAAAGTTTTTCCATATTTTTTAAATATTGTTCATCGTTTGAAAAAAAAATCGTCGGCCCGTATAAATTGCGATCTACAAATGCCTTTAAAAAATTTTTTGGGGCATGGGGTGGCTATTTTTATTAGCAAATTGTTGCAGTCCTGTCATTTTTGTAAAAATGGGGTGGGGGCTAAGTGTATTATACTTTTTTCTTTTTTCACCAAAAACATTCCCTTTTGAAAACCCCCGCATCTCTCCCTTAATGATTTGGGAAATTTAATGAGAGGTGGACTTGGTTGATTTTCAAAAAACGAAATGGTTTCCCAACTCTATGTTGACCCAGACCAAGGAGGGAATAAAAGTCGCGGGGTATCTGAGCCCCCATGTGACCATGGGACAGGGCATCCCTTTTTGACAAATTTTCTTTCAAAGTATTTTCATATAAAAAGTTTTGCATAGCAGGGGGGGTGCCGGGACCCCAAAGATTCCCCCGTAGTTGAAGAAAAAAAAGCATCCCCCAAAACCCGAAAAAATTCCCGGTAAGGATCAAATCCAACAACTGCATTAAAAAAATTTAATTTTTTTTTCCCAAAAGGAAAGTTTGGTGGGGCGAGGGATTTAAAACCTTCTCACTGCCCAAAAAACCCCCCTACCCTATGGGATACTTGGAACAAGGACCAGACATCCAAAGTAACCCTAAATAAAGTTACCCCGTGCAATCAATGCCCCCACAGCCTCAGAAAGGGGGCCCGTGTCCGCAGATTGTTTCTGATCCCTTTTAACAATCTTTTGTAAGTAAGAATCTAGATACACCGGGCCCAAGGGGGGGGGCTAACATTTGACCCGATTCCCCGGGGCAGATTTGGGGGTTTCCGGTTAGGGGGGAAAAAAGGGGTTAAGGAATTTTTTTGGGACCAAAATATAAAAAGGGGCTCCTTGGGGGTTAGATTTAGTTAGAAGTTTTACCTAGTAATTTTTTCTATTGACCCCCTGCAAAACAGCATCCGACAAAACCCCTTTTAAATTTTTCCACTAATTTCCTTTTAAAAGGGGTCTGATTGTAAATTTTTGTAAAACCATGGGTCCTCAATTTGAAAACGCCCCCTTTGAAAATTTCTTTAAACAGAAAACCCAAAAAACATAAGGGGGTCCCCCCTTGTTTTCTTCCCTTTAAAGGACGGGGGGGAACGGGCTTAAATTTTGGGGAAAAAGCCGTTTTTTCCCGTTGTTTTTAAAAAATTAAACCCCTTTCCTCGCTTAGTTCCTCCCAACTCTTTTTAACCTCCTGTGTAACCAAATTTTTTGAAAAACATTTAGTGCAAACAAAATATTTAAACCCCAGGACAACTGACTTTTGTTCTTTAAATTTTAAAAACCTTGCAGACACTAAAGGACTTTCCCCTTTATACCTTCCTTAAAAATGCATTTTTAATTTTAATATTTTACAAAAACTTATAGAAATCAGTGGTGAAAAACAAATAGGGTTTTCTCCTGGGTGGGGACAAAAATTTAGCCCCTTTTCCATAACAGCTTGTTGGGGGAGGTTTAAAAAACTTAGAAGAAATGTTACATATTATAGAGGGGAAAGTTTTTTTTCTGTTCCTTTCAAAACCCCCCGAATTGAAGTGGTCATGTTTTCTTGGGAAAGGGTTTCCCCTTTCTCCCTGGATCCTGTCCATGGTTTGTCTACCTCTTCTAAAAAAAACCTGATTTTTCTGGCTTTTCCCCCTTGGCTTCCTGTATGGGAAAAACCCATTGAATCCCCTTTAAAAAAATACTTACAACAAACCCCATTTCACCCCAAATTTAAAATCAATAAAGTGTAATATGAAGGATAGAAATCAAATCTAGACACCACCACTAAAGAACAAAAAAATATCTCCAATCAGATAAAGATAAATAGTACATCCCCGATATTCATATACGTCCTTAAAGATAATTCCTCAAAAATCCTATCATCCCGACGTGTCTCCCCCTGTTCCGTATGCCAGGGTTCATCAGGAGAACATAGGTAAACCAACATAAAAAGATGCGATATTGCTGCTACATGTTTTGATTACTAACACCATGATTAAATGTCTCCTACCTTTTTATAGCAGAGGGCTGACAAGCTGAAGCGCGCCAAAATGTTCGGCGTGCTGTCCGGTGTACTGCACATGCGTCCACATCATGTTGGTGTCATAGAGACCGGACTGTTAATCCAGTCATGCGCAGTAGCGCTTTCGTCTCCGTAAGTAGTGCGGCACATTGCGCATGCGTGCACATCTTATTGATATCCTAGATACCAGGCTAGCTGTGTCGGTCATGCGCAGATGCACTCACATCTCCGCAAATAGTGCTGGCACCCGGTTCGTTTCCCAGGAAACCTGACGCCATACAAGTTGGCTCTATACTACAATGGGAGAATGAGAGGCTGACAATTAATGCTCAATCCTACCATATACTTTATCAGTTCCACCGGCCAGCCACATCCTACATCCTCCCCCTTTAGAATACAGTTCTCAAGAGCCATATATATCCCTCACAGCAACCAGATAAACTATGAGGATATCAAGTATGTGGAAGATGCGAAAATAGTTACAACCCTACCCTCTATTTATTATGTGGCACTATCCTGTCACGAGGACATAGGGTCATTCAATATACATTAGCTATAAATAAAATATCGATTTCCTATGATACAAACATGGGTTTATGACTATCATGTCACATTTTTCACCCCAAAATTTGGTATATAATATACCTGAAGCCGTGAGTGCAGTAATCAAATAAAACAGCCAAAGTGCAGTGTCTCATTCAATCCCTCTGACTGTAAAGTTTTAAGTCAATACATCCATTTGGTTTCCTTACATAGTAGTTTATTATCTATGTTCCCTTTTCTAGAAGTCGTTCGTATTTTTTCAATACATAGAAATACGATACCAGTTGTCTCACCCCCATGTTCCTGCCAGACATGTCTTGCTAAAGGGGTTTCTCTCCTATGTCTGATGTCTCCCATATGATCTCCAATGCGTACCTTTATTGGTCTCAGGGTCTTACCCACATACTGCTTTCCACATTTGCAGTTGCAAAGGTACACCACCCCCTGAGTCTGGCAGTTCATGAATTCCAATCCAGGGAGTTAATGACGGTATCCTTTCTGGTGATGAAGCCCGTTTTCTGTTACCTAAAAAACCACAACTAGCAACTTTTTACTCTCTACCAAAAATACACAAGGGATTATTCCCATTAAAAGGACATCCAATAGTGTCAGGGATTCAGTCACTTACACAGAATGTTGGGATTTACATTGATAGGGTCCTGAGGAATTTTGTGGTGACTCTGCCATCGTATCTTAGAGAAACATCAGATCTCTTAAAGAAACTAGAGGGGATCCAGATTGAGGAGGATGTCCTTTTGGCCTCAGTGGATGTGGAAGCACTGTATAGCAGTATTCGACACTAGTGTTGAGCGATTGCGTTGGCTATCGAGATCGATCGATAGTCGATAGTCGGCCGCTATCGATAAGGTTTTTCGATAGTGAGCATCGATTATGCGCGATGACCATTAAGTCTATGGGAGAGCAACAACAAACCCTTTATTATTACACCCAAAACAAGGCTGGAGAAGCTGAAATTAACATCCACAACAGTCAAATGGATACGGGGCTACATCTTAGGCAACACACTTAAAGGTTATAAAAAATCACAGAAAAAAAAGTCACAGACCATTTACTATCCCTGTCTTGTACCACAGCCTGACCCTTAAACAGCATGACCCACAAATTAAAAAGGGCCAGAAGGCAGTATGATTTGATCCATATGTTACTTGAACTTGGACATAGAATATCCCTGGTCCTGGAACGCAGCTGAGCCCCAAACTGCATTGACCCCACATTTAAAAAGTGCCTGACAAAAAAAGGAATCTTTCAACCCCATTTTAGTTTCCTGGACATTGTGACTATTACCTGTCATAGGCCACAGCATGAGCCCCAACCTGATGACCCCCACATTTAAAAAGTGCGCGAAAAAAGGGAGTCTTTCAACCACCATTTTAGTTGGGCCTGGAACATTGACTATACCTTCTGTCCTGGGAACAAGCATGAGCCCAAAACCTGATGACCCCACCTTTAAAAAAGTGCCGGAAAAAGGATTCTTTCAAACACATTTTTAGTTTTCACTGGACATTGACTTTACCTGTCCTGGGGCACAGCATGAGGCCCCCAAACTGCATGGACCCTCACATTTAAAAAAGTGCCGGAAAAAGGAGTTTTCAACCACCATTTTAGTTTGAAGGACATTGGACTATACTGTTCTGAGGCCACAGCATGAGCCCCAAACCTGCATGACCCCAACATTTTAACAGTAGCCGGAGAAAAAGGAGTCTTTCAACCACATTTTAGTTTCACTGGACATTGACTATACCTGTTCCTGGGCCACAGCATGAGCCCAAAATAGCATGACCCCCACATTTAAAAAAAAGTGCCGGAAACTAAGGAGTCTGTCAACCACCATTTTAGTTTCACTGGACATTTGACTAGACTGACTGGCCACAGCATGAGCCCAAACTGCATGACCCCACATTTAAAAAGTTTCCGGGAAAAGGAGTCTTTCAACCACCTTTTTTTTTAACTGGACATTGATTTAAACCCTTCCCGGGCCCCACAGCATCCCCCAGGGCCGGATTTACAGTGGGTGCGGTAAAGCCCGGTGGCCCGTCATTATTAACAGAGGTTTAAAAATGCCTGATGAGAGAACAAAACTGTCGTGCTAAAGCGGTGCGGAACGGAAGTGTGAAACTCACCCTTCTCGAAAACAGTAAACTGGGTAGCGCTTCCCCCTCCTTATGGTTGGCCAATTGAGCTTCATTTGGAAAATCTGGTGGTTAACGCTTTTTAAACCCCCCCCCCAGGGCCTTTTTTGGATTTTTTTTCTCATTTTACTCAAGTGTGGGGGAAATGGGCTTGTACTTTGTTTCGTCCGTGCTCATACTCCCTGTTCTGAAAAACTACATTGGGGGTTTTTGTACCCCCTTGTACAATTTAGGGAATTTTTTTTTAAAAAAATATTTTTTTAAAGCAAATTTTTTGTATTTAATTTAGAAAAAACATTTTTAAATGGTGGAACCCCCCATGTCTTTGTTTCTCTTTTTTTTATTTATTAAATGGGTTGTCTCAATACAGGGATTGATAGCTATGTTAAAGATCTTGAAAAACAAGCATTTTGCAATATGTGTCCTTAACAGTGTCTACTTTCTGTTTCTGCGACATACCCTTGAGCCACTTTGACAATTGTGAGACAATGCCCTGTTGAAACAACATTTTTAAATGGCTGTTATAGCTGCAGTACAGCAAAATGCCCCAAAATTCAAAGCATACCTTGAGCCATTTGGCAATTGTGAAGAACAAAATGTCTGTTAGAAACAACTTATTTTTTAATAGGACTGTAGTTTTGCTGCATTTCAAAGCAAAATGCCCCAAAATTTAAAGCATGACTTTAGCCATTTTAAAAATTGGGGGGGGAAAAAGGGTCTTAAAAACCACATTTTTTATAAAGGACCTGAGTATTGCTGTTTTTCAAAGCTACATGACCCAAAAAATTTAAATGACTTTCAGCCACTTTAAAAATTGTGAGGGAGAAATGCACTTAGAACCCCAAATTTCTTTTCCCAAAAAGGACCTTTATTTTTGCTGTATCTCAAAGCAACATGACCCAAAAAAAATTTTAAATATAAACTTCTCAGCCACTATTAAAAATTGTGAGGGAGAAATGCACTTAGAAGCCAATTTCTGTTCCAAAGGACATATTATTCTGTATCTCACAGCAACATGGCCTCAAAACATTGACAATGCGAAACTTCTTAAGTTAAAGTAAAGTAATGGTTACGGTGTTGTCATAAAACACTTGCGTCTTTTACGTTCCTCACAGCAAAAACCAAAATGAATTGGAAAGAGAATAAAATTGCAGTAAGAAATGATCATTTAAAAAAAAGTTTTCAAGAGGACTTTGTTTAAAGGAATGTAAAGGGTAGACGGCAACTAATCCGTGCCCTGGCAATGGGGCCAAAAACATCATCAGAGATCCCTGCCTGATTCATCTTGATGAAAGTCAAACGATCCATTATCTGTGGAAAGGGATGCGTTTGTCTGTAATGACTCCTCCCGCCCGTGGAAGGTCCGCTCAGATATGGACGTGGCTGTGGGCAGGACAAAAACCTCTATGGCGTGCGAGCCAGCTCGGGCCATTCGTCCCTTTTGGATACCAGAAGTTTTTGGGTCGGAACACATGCAAAAAACATCGGTGTTGAGACGCGGGTAGTCGTGCACCATGATCTTAAGTGATCTTGTGTGTTGGATGTGTGCCTGCATTGCATGGTTGGTGAGGTGGTAAACAAAAATTGCCAGAGGTACCTTTGGCTTCGCCACCTTGCCTGCTGCTGCCCCTCGCCTACTTGGCACTCTATGCTGTCACGTCGCTGTGTTGTTCCACCGTGACATTTGGGGAAGTGAAGCAGAGCAACAGATGTCTCAGTTGATCAATCAGCAAGGTCTCATTTCCTGCATTTTACTTTTTATTTGGGTGGGTGGAAGGAAAGTGTGATTTTTGTTTTGTACCGGGGATCCAGGGGGTGGCCCCCAGTAATGTTGTTCATTTTATGGCCTTAATGCGAGGATCTGTTGGAGGAAATGG
>JAODAL010020839.1:0-68505 GCA_025379985.1 Phyllomedusa bahiana
AATAATTAATCACCGAATTGCAAGGGTTTGCTATGGAGCATTCACACATTAAATTCAAAAAAAAGTGGGGAGTCTCAGTTATTTGTGTTTTAAATTCTACAGGGACGAGTGGTAGATGGAGCAAGTCATCATGGAGGTCTGGACCGAATAGAGAAGAAAAGAGAAAGTGAACGACTCCTCAGACAAGACGTCACCTGTGAGGCCCTAAATGTAAGTAAACTATTTGCAAAACACCTGTGTATCTGGTATCTACCACTATATGGTGACTGTATGGAGGTAATATACAGTCTGCAGAGCCTGTGTATACTAGTATATACCACTATATGGTCACTATATTGCGGTATTATTGGTCTTTGTGTACTGATCAGTAATAGTGTAGGGGTATTATTCAGTCACTTTGTGGTCATGTTCTGGTGGTATAATCAGGTTCCTATGTAATAGGGTTATTAGTAATGTTGGTCTTGGTATAGTGGGATTTGTTTGGTGGCAGTATGATGGTGATATGTATGGTGAGATATTTACCCTTTGTATTATCTACATTATCTAACAGCATGTCCCGGTAAATGTTCGTGGTCAGGGAGGTGGGGGGAGGGGGCCCCATCCAAAAGTTTGCTTTGGGGCCCTGGCTTCTCTAGTTACGCCCCTGGAGGTATGTACAGTCATTTACAGTAGCTATAGGGTGGGCACCTAAAATAAACTCCACCAGTGGGCCCAGAAACCGCTCAATTGGTGGGCCCCTAGAATCAACTCCACCTGCGGGCCCTAGGCACCACAGTCCAACATTGCCTGTGACATCTCCGGACATGTCAGAGTCACCCCTTGTGTTCCCTGTGAAATAACAATTCTGGAACAGTTTACCTTAAAACTCTGTGTTGTTCTGTCACTCTGTTATTCCTTCTAGTAATCTATTACTGAATCTGTCAGATGGGTGGTACCATTTCATTTTGACTGGACAATGTCAGACTGTGCAAGTCTGACAATTGGTAACACCCAGCTGACAGATTCGTAATAAAAGAGGAACAGCACAAAACATAGTTATAAGAGAAGATACCCCAGAATTGTTTACAGTTTTCACATCATTTTTATTGCACTGGTGCCATTTGTCCACTCATGATACACGTTCACCACAGTAGCACAAAAACAGTTCACAAACTGCACAGTTATAGAAATACTGCCACCCTCGACCTGAAAGTCAATAATTATCGCTCTTTGCAACTCTGAAAAATTGCCCTTTTTACCCATGACAGCAAAGGGGAATATGAGTGCAGAAATCACACACCTTATAAACCCACCAAGCCAGCTCACCCCATATGACTTGCTTTGAGATATGTGCTGCCAATGTTGAAAGTTGAAAGTGGTCATAATAATGGGACTCAGTGGAAATTATAATTATGATATCTTGGTATCTAGTAGAACAATATCAATTATATATCTTGTACCAAACTCCTGATTGCATTTAATGTTGCAGTATTATCATTTATGCACTGTTTAATGCACGTTTCCCATTCTATTTGTAAAAAAAATCAAAACTTTATAAAATTACAAAGTTGTAAAATATACCCGCTGAGATGGTAAAAGCATAAGTAATTATTTTTCCAGTGTAAAAACTGCATGGCTAACAGTAAGGCCTATACAATAGTCACACATGGGAGGTCTACAGAGAAGCACGCCAAGCTCAGTCTGCATATATCAATATACCGTGTGTCACAGTAATGAGGTCGTCCTTCCACTATTCATGCTGTCTTCATCCTGAGTCTATCGTACTGGGTGTCTATTGTGGAGAGAGTTCATTGTAAAGCGACCACCTGTCTCCTCTGCTCTCCAGCCCATTTCACACCAGATGCCATAGAATAGCTTAGTCTCAATCACTTGGTCGCAGTCAGGTGTAGGAGAGAATCCAATACAAGACACGGACCGGCTCCTACTCCCGAGAGCCACTGATCAATGTATCTGATTGCTGTCCATTATAAGGAATGAGGAGTCTATCAGATAAATATATTATACGCTATGGATACAACATGCTGCTGCCTATGGTAACCAGTGTATGATCTGTACCTGCTCCTAATATCTAAGGGTATGTTCACACGGGCTAATTTCGGCATGCATTTTGTGCATTTGCGCTCTAATACAAGCAAGATGCGTGCCAAAATTACGGTAATCCATAGCTCTCATAGAGAACTATGGATTATGCCTCCTCTCCCCGCTCATACAATACGATCATATTGTATGTGCAGGGAGATAAGTGACATGTCAATTACTTGCGGCGAATACGCGCCGTGAGTAATGGCAGTCTATGGGGTGTCGCGGGAGTACGTGCCGGTCAGCGCGACTCCCAAACACCCGGCATAATTGCGGGGCGTACTGTACGCCCTGCAATTACGCCGTGTGAACATAGGCTTAGGGTGTATTCACACGGTGCAGTTCTGTCTGTTGCGATTAAAAGCATATGTGTTCTAACTGCAGGTTCCTGTGGTTTTGTAGTGCGGTCTTTTTTTTCAGGTAAAACACATTGGCCCACATTTACTAACATGTCTACTGATATTGTGGTATACACTGCACCACTAAGTGGCCATCTGTTTTGCAGCATGTTGCAGGACCATTTAGGGGACACTCACAGGGCTGATTTGCAGCTCTGAAAACTCCAGCGCTGAATCATGCCTAAAAACTGCGCCAGTAAGTGTGGATTTTGGACGTGGATTTAGATTTTCAGAGACAGATTTTCGGCCTCCTCTATACTATAATATGAGGGGTGGATCCAGCGCAGATGCCTCAACAATTGACATGTTAATTCTTTTTCAATGCAGAAAATAAATCCATGCTTAAAAAAAATCAGCGTCACGTGCACGACAACGTGGATTTCACATTGGAAACAATGAGAGAATATTGCAGTCAGATTTGGATGCCAAATTTTCGCCAGGATCGGTGCCTTAATTTGTTGTGTGTTCCCACTTTAAGGTTATGTTTATACAACATATTTGCGGGGTGTATTTTGTCTTGTAATTGCGCTGAAATACACCCCGCAAATATGGCAAAAAGAATGTACGAGTAACATCATCATTCAGGCGACGGTGATTAACAATCGTACAGTGCCTTGCGAAAATATTCGGACCCCTTGAACTTTTCAACCTTTTGCCACATTTCAGGCTTCAAACATAAAGATATAACATTTTAATTTTTTTGTGAAGAATCAACAACAAGTTGTACACAATTGTGAAGTGGAACGAAATTTATTGGATATTTTAAACTTTTGTAAAAAAAAAAACTGAAAAGTGGGGCATGCTATATTATTCGGCCCCCTTAATTAATACTTTGTAGCGTCACCTTTTGCTGCGATTACAGCTGCAAGTCGCTTGGGCTATTTCTCTATCAGTTTTGCACATCGAGAGACGAAAATTCTTGCCCATTCTTCTTTGTAAAACAGCTGGAGCTCAGTGAGGTTGGATGGAGAGCGTTTGCGAACAGCTGGAGCTCAGTGAGGTTGGATGGAGAGCGTTTGTGAACAGCTGGAGCTCAGTGAGGTTGGATGGAGAGCGTTTGTGAACAGCAGTTTTCAGCTCTTTCCACAGATTCTCCATTGGATTCAGGTCTGGACTGTAACTTGGCCATTCTAACACCTGGATACGGTGCAAAATACAAATGTACGCAAGGCACAAATCTGCCTCACTTGCAAGGCCATAATTTGACGGCGCAAAGCACATGTTTACGGTGCACTAAAATGCGCACCACTAAACGTCGGGTGAACACACCCTGGACAGATTTATGAGTGAAAAACAGCAAAAAATTCATTGGATTCACAAAGCTCTACAATTTTTCTTTTTTACAGCTTGAAAAAAAGAGTGGCCCTGATGCAACATTCTCTGACAAAATTGCACCAAAAATCTGCTGCAGAATTTTAGTGCAAAGTAAACCAATTAATAGTTAGTTTAACAAAGCAAGGCAAGTATAAAAATCTGAAAAATGAATGAACCATCATGACCTAGTGTGAGAAAGCTAGAGCATTTTCAGACAGCCCATCTAAGTTTGCCCTGCTCACTTTTAGACAGCAAAAGTAAATTTGTCCCATTTATTTTAGGTTCCAAATTGTGGTAAAAATATAGGTGTTTTTTCAAGTTGTGTTGTGTTTGTGGTTTTATAATTCAACAGAAGCACACAAAGGGCACCATATAGGATTTTTACCCAGGCCCCATATTTTGCGCGCTCATTGGTCGAGTAGAATGCGCCTGAAACTTTTAACCTGTTCTACTGCAGGTCATAGATTTAGCGCTTTCTAGCTACAAAGCGACACTTCTGGCTCAGATAAACCACTTTTAAAGTGGTCTACCTGTTCCAGCAGTAATATGCCTGGATTCGCCGATAAAAAAGTCATACATGTGTAGATTCGTACGGTTGCAGTACGACACGCCTCCAGCATGCCACTGATGTCAGGCGCATTTCAAAGTGCCACAGGCGCATTACAAAACACTGATCACTGTCACGTATGTAAATTCATATCCACGGTTCTCTAACATTTCAGTGACCAGATGTGTAGTATTCCATCTGCATTATGAAGAAAATTCTGTAGCGCATAGAAGAAATCTGACTCCTGCATCATGTTGATGCATAACCTCATTAACATCATTTTTTTATTCACACTTGCTAATTTGTTTCTACATTAATGTGCAAAACAATTATGAAACTAATCAACAAGAAATTGCAAAAAAATGAGCATAATAAGGTGGTATTAAACACAAAAACGAAAACAAAATACATTAAAACCACATCTGTATTATATAATGCTGGCATGACAACTTAATGTGCCAATTCATCATCTCCTGTAATCTGGCATCTGTAGTCTTGCCAAGAGGAATGGTTGTAATCAGTTCCCGTTCAATTTGTGAGAATAATAATAAAAATGGGGTGTCTGTGCCTTTAAGATTTTTGTATTGGAATATATACATTCTATACAATAAATATTTTATGTCATGATGATTTCCTATGATTAAGAAAATAGAAAAGAAGTCCACAGAAATTTGATTGAAACTTTACAAAACACAATTAGTCTTTTGTATTCTACACGGACAAACAGATCTGCTGGCCACGGTGTGTGTGAAAGGGGCCGTTCACATGGCTTATTTTGCTGCGTATTGGCGCCGTACTGCGCGCCGGATTTGCGCTGCAGTACGGCGCCAATCCATCGCAGTAATTACGGTAATCCACCGTTCTCATAGAGAACAGTGGATTCCGTCGCTCCTTCCTGCTCGGCGAATCCGCCGGGCGGGGAGAAACTGACATGCACATTATCCAGGCGCAATACGCACCGTGGATAATGGCAGTCTATGGGGCCGGCGGGCCGCGCCCCCGTACCCGCCCCTTATTCAAGCCGGAATTGCGAGCGCAATCCGGCTCGCAATTACGGCTTGAATAAGCCGTGTGAACCGGGGCAAAGAGGATGAAGACTCTTAGGCCTCGTTCACACGGCTTATTTGGGCACGGATTGGCACCGTACTCCGCGCCGGATTTGCGCTTCAGTACGGCGCCAATCCGTCGGAGTCATTACGGTAATCCACTGCTCTCATAGAGAACAGTGGGTTCCGTCGCTCCTCCCCGCTCGGCTAATCCGCCGCGGGGGGAGAAAGTGACATGCACATTATTTACGGCGTGGACGCGCCGTAAACAATGCATTGTCTATGGGGCCGGGGAGCGGCGCCCCCGCCGCGCTCCGGCCCCTCCCCCGTCCCGCCCCTTATTCACGGCGGATTTGTGAGCTCAATACGGCTCACAAATCCGTCGGGAATAAGCCGTGTGAACACGGCCTTACAGCCCTAAAGTATCCCTCAGGGAAAATAAAGGGGTCCAAGATGGGCAATATGGAGATCCTTGAATAGTTGTGTTGCGTGAATCTCTCCTTGTTTGGTTCAACATTGAATCCACTGAACTTGTACAATTCGCCTTGATATCCCGAACCCAAATTGTTTTACTCCGTCCCTAACCATAGCTGAAACCCGAAGTTGGTGTTAGGGATATGGCTTTTAGGCCTTCTTAGGGTTAATTTACCTCTATGCTGTGCTTTCAGGTCTAATGGCTCCAACGTCACTTCTAGTTTCACGCCACATTAGCCTAAAAATTCTAACCCCAATTCAGGGTTAGGGCTACATTTACTGTTAGAGATGATTTTTGAGGGATTTATGTAAAAATTCCATGTCTGTACATATTGTGATTTTACTTTATATACTGTACATATTACTGGAATTTTTCCCCTTTCTAATCTAATGACCGGTGACTGGTCAACATGAAAGCTCCTGCTCTATTATTGCACATGTGAAGGGAGAAATTGTGAATTATTTTTTTTTATAAAAAATAAATTTTATTTCAAACAGGCAGATAAACAACTTACAAACATTGCATAAAAGATACAATATACACAGGCGGATCATAAGGTAAGTATACAGTTGCAAATTGGTCAAACAGGCAAAAAATAATTATACATTTCAAACAGTCAATAAAGTACATTTTAAACAGATCACACTGCGAACAGTAAAAACAGAGTGAGTAAAAAAACACTGTTCAAGTAGGGGCTAGGCATTTCCACTTTGTGAATTTCCAAATCCCTTCAGCATCCAAGGCCCCCATCTTTCTCTCATCATACAGGTAAAATAAATATAGTCTGCTGAGTATTATGCGGACACATTTATTAACATCCCACTCCTCTCTTTTATACAGAAAAAAGTTCCTGGCATCCCAAAGAGTTTCCTTAATGCAAAGCATGAATAACCACCATAATCTATGCTTAGCGGCATGGGCAACTCCGATCCCTGCATAAACCATAATGAAAGTGAGGAAATGGACACCTGTAGGTTCTTTTATTAAGGGCGTCAGACGCTTCATTACTGATTTGGCAAAGGGGCAGTACCAATAAAGGTGAGTAATAGACTCAGGGTCACCGCAGCCAGACCTTGGGTACTTCTCATTTTGAACCAGGCCTCTGCGTTTTTGAACCTCTCTAACAGGTAAGGCACCGTGCATACTGAGCCACATAATTTCCTTCTTCTTGTTTGTACCCTAACCTTTTTCTAGGCATTTCCACACACGGGAGGCATCTGCTTGGGACAGCATAAGGATGTCAGATGGGAGGTCTTTTTCCTTACAGAGACTCAGCACCTTTTGTTTGTTCAATAGGTTGGATACAGGTAGGTCAGTCAAAGTGTGTTTTACCAGGAATTTTTCAATTTTTGCATACCAAGTTGGACTACTATGGGCCACAGGCTGTAACAAAGATCTCTGGACCCATTTCAGTCTACAGAAAACCCAGCTTCCCGTGTATTTCATCATAGAGGCTGCTTTGGTATCCCCTTTCAGTAGATTCAGGATGGTAACGCACCAATTAATGCTTAGGTGAAGGGAGAATTTGTGAAAATATAGTATATAAGGCAATTGCTATTTATCAAATGTGTTGATGTGGGTTCTCTGTAGGAACAATAAAGCTCTTTCCCACCACTCACCCCCCAGATTCAGCGCCACCAACCCAGAATACTACTTTGTCAGTGATTAAATAAAAAGCTTATAAATGATGCCAAGCAGAAGGGTAATTAGTTCCATTAATTTACCACAGTTTTGCGTAAAAATAAAAAAAACACTGGATGTCACCAACATTAAATGAGCTTTAGTAAACAGTCATTTTGTCGTTGAATAGAATTTACATTAGCAAAATGACTAATTAGCTCCCATATACAGTAATTGTAGGAGGTGACATGCGGCAAAGAAAACAGCAGTGAACAATTCACAAAATGGTCCTGTGGTTTTGTCTCTTACTGGAAAATGTGTCATTTTCATATTCAAGATGATAACCATCATTTACAAAACTTTACAAAGAAGCAGCGCTATAATTATAGTAGCGATAACAGTAATAATATTTATGCAAATGGAACATAAATCCCATAAATGATAACACAGCCACTTTAATGCAGGTTTCTACATGGAAGTAGGGCTATGTTCACACTACAACTTTGCATCCTATTGATAAGAATTGTTTTTTTTTACAGCAAATTTATTATTAAACAATATGCAAGAGGATACAAAACTGATGCCGGCCCTTTTTTTTGTTCTGGGTCCTGTTTTTTTGCACACCTCCTCCTCCATGCTTCACGGTGGGAACCAGGCATGTAGAGTCCATTCGTTTACCTTTTCTGCGTCGCACAAAGACACGGTGGTTGGAACCAAAAATTTCAAATTTGGACTCATCAGACCAAAGCACAGATTTCCACTGGTCTAATGTCCATTCCTTGTGTTCTTTAGCCCAAACAAGTCTCTTCTGCTTGTTGCCTGTCTTAGCAGTGGTTTCCTAGCAGCTATTTTACCATGAAGGCTGCTGCACACAGTCTCCTCTTAACAGTTGTTGTAGAGATGTGTCTGCTGCTAGAACTTTGTGTGGCATTGACCTAGTCTCTAATCTGAGCTGCTGTTAACCTGCGATTTCTGAGGCTGGTGACTCGGATGAACTTATCCTCCGCAGCAGTGGTGACTCTTGGTCTCTCTTTCCTGGGGCGGTCCTCATGTGAGCCAGTTTCTTTGTAGCGCTTGATGGTTTTTTGCCACTGCACTTGGGGACACTTTCAAAGTTTCCTGAATTTTTTGGACTGACTGACCTTCATTTCTTAAAGTAACGATGGCCACTCGTTTTTCTTTACTTAGCTGCTTTTTTCTTGCCATAATAGAAATTCTAACAGTCCATTCAGTAGGACTATAAGCTGTGTATCCACCTGACTTCTGAACAACACAACTGATGGTCCCAACCCCATTTATAAGGCAAGAAATCCCGCTTATTAAACCTGACAGGGCACACCTGTGAAGTGAAGACCATTCCAGGTGACTACCTCTTGAAGCTCATCAAGAGAATGCCAAGAGTGTACAAAGCAGTAATCAAAGCAAAAGGTGGCTACTTTGAAGAACCTAGAATATAAACTATTTATCCATTGTTTCACACTTTTTTGTAAGTATATGATTCCATCATGGGTTTCAATTCATTTTTTATGATGCTCTTCAGTGTGATCTACATTTTTTTATTACGTTTTTATGAAATTACAGAAAACTCATTAGATGAATAGATGTGTCCAGACCTTTGATCTGTACTATATGTATTACATTTATAAGAAATATATCGTATATAATATAAGTAGTATATATATATAGGCCCCATGTCACAACGCATAAGGGATTCCTGTGGTTAGGTATAGAGATCCTCTGACAGGAAAAAAAAAAAAAAAAAAAAGATACCCACCGCTCCTTGTTCCCCCGCCGACCAGTTTGCATCCAGAGCTTGTATCCAGCATGGGTGGCATGATGTCATTGGCAAAGGAGCCATGATAACATCGGTACTTCACGCCACCTGTGCTGCTTACTACTGTAGGACGTAGACTTTGCCTCCACCCCAAAGGTGTAGTCAGTGGAGCGGGGAGCCATCAACCAAGACAAGCATACAGCCAAAAACATGCCACAGAGCTCAAGGCCCATCAGAGGATTACCAGCATCTTCGATGGGCCAGTTCGACACTGGTCATCTGTGAAGACCTGGGATCTGTTAGACAGGGCATAAATTAAAATTTTGTAATGTACTTCAAACTGTCAAACAATGCTGATTTATGACTGCTACAATAAGAAGTACATGATAATTAATCATAGAATTTTGACAACAATTCAACTTGTGGCCCTTATGGCAGCTCTGTGCCCAAATTAAACCCAGCACTTTTAACAGTACTAGGAGCGACTTTATGTGGAATGACAGTAATGAAACTTGTATAGATCTACGGGAGTAAGGTGGAAGGTTCTGGAGATCTACCGATGCACTTAATAGACCTCTTCACCCACCTTGCTTCTCTCTGACACCAAGAATTAAAAATGCCATTCATCATTTTGCTAAGACAAACTGCTTTCTCTTTGGAGAAAGGAAGAGGGGCCCTCCAGTCTTAAGAACACTTACCATTAAAATCTTTACCACATATGATCTTAGAAAGTTGGCAGTACACAACAGGCATGTGATATGGACTACAATGGTTACTGATAGTGGCATACCGTGTCACTAGTGCACCAGCCATCAGAAATGTATCCCAATGGGCATAGCTATAACCATAGCAGCCATAGCAGTTGATATGGGATTGTGAGATTGAGGGGGACCTCACAGGTACAAGAAGATTGTAATTTTTTGTAGGGAATAACAAGCTGGTGGCTTTCCGCTATCTAGCACTAGATGCAGGTTATCTAATGTATGGCACTATTATCCATGTCTTTAATTAAACAAAGTTGCTCTTTCCGTTATCTGTCATTAAGTGATGGAGCCCCATGAATTTTAGTCATGCCCCTGGGTAAGGTATTGCAACTCTGGCAAAACTGGTGTTGATTAATCCCATATTAATGAAAACTCCCTGAAATGTTTCCTAACAATCATATTTCCCAATAGGTATGCACCATGATGAGGAGTGGAGTACAATATACATCAAGTCTACAGACCGGCATACCATTCAGTGCTAGACACGGTGTCACGATCCGCCAAGCACCGTGCTGCGTTCGTAACCACAACATGCCCTGTGACCCTGGCAGCTGCGGTACTGTAGCTAGTCAAGTGTTTCCTGTACCTTCCAGCAGGGCAACAGTTAAACACTTTACATTTTTTTAGGCCTGTTTGCCTTTTTGTTGGCAGTGGGGTTATTGTAGGTTATAGGCAATTCTTAAGAGATGGGTTTTCAGGTTGCTTTTTAAGCTGGTGGAGGTGGGGGAGAGTCTGATGCTTTGGGGCAGGGAGTTCTGGAGTGTGGGGGAAGCACAAGAGAAATCTTGGAGACTGTTGTATGAGGAGCTGACCAGAGGAGAGCAGAGAAGAAGGTCCTGTGAGGAGCGGAGATTGCGTGAGGGAGATATCTGGAGATTAAGACAGAGATGTATGGAGGGGAGAGGTTATGGAGAGCATTGTATGTCATAGTTAGTAACTTGAAATTAATTTGCTGGGCAGTGGGTAGACAGTGAAGGGATTGGCAGAGGAGTAGTGAGGTGGATAAGATGGGCAGCAGGGTTGAGGATGGTTTGGAGGGGAGCGAGGGTGCTAGATGGGAGGCCAGAGAGACGGATGTTGAAGTAGTCTAGGCAGGAGATCACAAGGGCATGGACTAGCATTTTTGTAGTGTCGAAGTTTTTTGTAGTGTCGAAGGTGAGTAATGAGCAGATGCGGTGGTGGCGACAGGCAGAGGTAAGGGCTTGCATGTGTGGTTTGAAAGACAGGGAGGCGTCAAAGGTTATCCCAAGGCAGCAGACTTGTGGGACCAATGATAGTGTAGAGCTGTTGATAGTGATAGAGAGATCAAGTGGAGGGATAGAGTGGGATGGTGCAAAGATGATGAATTCAGTTTTCTCCACATTTAGTTTTAGGAGGTGGGAGAAGGATATTAACGATAGAGAGTGTGGGATCCAGGAAAGCAGAGAGTTCATATCTGTCCGGAGATGTAGAGTTGTGTGTTGTCTGCATACAGGTTATATTGAAAGCCACGTGAAGCTATGAGCTTACCCAGGCCAAGAGTGTAGATAGAGAAGAGTACAGTTTCAAAAGGAAAAAAATGGATGTAGATAGAGAAGAGTAGTAGGCCTAGGACTGACTCTTTGGGGAAACCAGCAGAGAGGAGTGGTGCTGGAGTGAGAGACGCTGAATGTCCGATCAGTGAGATATGAGAAGATCCAGGAAAGGGCCAAGTCCGTGATGCCAAGGGATGAGAGGATTTGTAGCAGGAGTGTATGGTGGTCAGTGTCATAGTCAGAGGACAAGTCTAGGAGAAGGACAGAGTAATGGCATGAGCAGTTGCTAGGTCATTGGTTACCTTGGATAGGGTGGTTTCGGTAGAGTGGTGGGATCAGAAACCAGATTGTAGTGGGTAAAGAAGAGAATTGGAGGAGAGGTGGGAGGACATTTGAAGACAGACGTACTGCTCAAGGAGTTTGGAGGCAAAAGGAAGCAGTGAGATTGGTCGATAGTTGAAAAGTGAGGAGGGGTCAAGATATGTTTTTTTAAGGATGGGTGTGATGGTGGCATGTTTAAAGAATGAATAGAAGATGCCAGAGGTTAGTGATAGGTTTAAAAGGTGGGTGAGGGCTGGGATGATATCAACAGTGTGGGGGGAATCTTTTTCTCTGATGAGGTTGATCTTGTTTAAAAAGTGAGTGACAAAATCTGCAGAGAGGCAAGATGGGGGAGGGATTGCTGGGGGACGGAGGAGAGAGTTGAAGGTGTTAAATAGTTTTCTGGGGTTATGATACAGAGAAGACCGTGGTGAAGTAATCCTGTTTGGCAGAGGTGAGTGCAGACTTAAATGTGTAGAGTGATTGTATGAGGTGAAGTCGTCGATGGAGCAGGTTTTCTTCCAGCGACGTTCAGCAATTCTGGAACCTCGCCTCAGCTGTTTAGTTGAGTCTGTGTGCCAGGGTTGTCTGTTGATTTTGCAGGTTCTGTTGTGTGTGAGAGGGGCGACTGAGTCAAGGGTGGTGGTGATTGTATGGTTGTAGAAAGCGGTGACTGCATCTCGATCATCAAGTGAGGATAGAAAGAGGTGCTAGAGACAGAGAGAGTGTGAGGGTTAAGGTAGGTTTCTGAAGCGGTGTACTAGATGTGAGACAGGAGGGACAGTTGGAGTGGAGGTGGGTGAGAAGGTAAGCAGGTTGTGGTCAGATATGGAATGGGAAGAGTTGTAGATGTTAGATAGGGGGCAGAGGCAGGTGAAGGTCCAGTGTGTGTGTATCTTTGTGAGTAGCTCTAGAGGTCCACTGTGAGAGGCCAAAGGAAAAGCAGAGTGAAAGGACTTTGCTGGCAGCATTGTGGGGTGCTTTGATTGGGATGTTGAAATCTCCCATGATAATAGTAGGGATGTCGGTGTAAAGAAAGTGGAGAAGCCAGGAAGCGAAGTGGTTAAGAAAGGCAGTGGCAGGGACTGGCGGTCGGTAGACAACAGCCACTTGGAGGCTGTAGGGGATGTAGATGCGGACGGAGTGCACCTCAAAGGAGGAGAGTGTGAGGGAAGGCAGAGATGGAACAACGGGGACAAAGGAACAGGTGTCAGACAGGAGGCGGCTGACACCTCCTCCATGCTTGTTACCGGGGCGGGGAGTATGGGTAAGTGGGAGGCCGCCAAGGAGAGCGCAACAGGGGAGGCTATGTCAGAGGGTGTAAGCCAGGTTTCCATCAGACCAAGGAAGATTAAATTATGTAAGATGAATAAGTCATGTATGTAGGAGAGTTTGTGGCATACAGACCGTGTGTTCCAGAGAGCTCCAGGGAGTGAGATAAGGGGAGCAGTGGTCAAGGGGATGTGTTTTAGGTTGAAGGGGTTAACGGAGTTTGTAGTGGTGAATCTGTTAGAAAAGGCAGAAACAATACTGGGAATGTGTTGAGGAGGCCCTGGGTTAGGGGATATGTCCCCAGAAGCAAGGAGGAACAGAGAAAGGGTTAGCAGGTGGTAGTAGGATAGACTGTAGTTTGTTTGGGTCTTCTTGGTGCGAAGAGGTTGGTGGGGAAGAGGTTGGTGGCAGCAGATAGATAAGAGGGAAGAATGCATGGAAAGATGTAAAGCTCATTGCCCAGCGAAGGGGTTTGGGGATAGGTGATTAGTATCAGTAAAATGGAGGTCGAGATAATGGAGGAGAGGAAAAGCATAATGAGATAGGTTAGCAAGCTATTAGTGGAAAAGAATATGATTAACTCTTACCTTTTTCCTTGTTCAATCTTGGTTGAATTCTGGTTCTACTTCCTACCACACTGAGAATGGACACAATTTGAACAAGGTCACAGGCGACCATAGGTCGCAGGTGACCAGTGATGGAGAATATATACTAAATAAAGTCCAAATCAGACAATCAAGTGAGAACAAGAAATCTGAGGGGTCAAGTCATTTAATTAGCAGAGTGGGGGAGAATAGGAATCAAGAGTACAAGATGAACTACAATGGCTCCATATACACAGCCGGGGATGGGGGTAGAGGAGGTGACATTGTTTTAACATATTATAAATATACTAAAGATACACATCAAAGGAAATTATTATAAATCCATAGTTAGTATCCCTCTCAATGGTGCCCAGGTGGCCACATATCTCTTCCCAGTAGACAGTAGAAAACTATAAACTTCTAAGACTGTAGATGTTATGTTTCACATATCCAGGCACTACCAACAAAAATGTTGTTTTTTTGTATGGGTTTACATTGATTCTACATTCTGATTTTTGTCCATCAGTCAACGTCACATTGGAAGAGCCCATCTAAAAGCAGATCAGGTAAACTTGTGTTACACAGACACTGTGCATCATCAGGCTCTAGACAATGTAAGTGAAGCTGTAGAAATGGTTTTAACAAGCTCTAGGCAGAAAGAGATGACAGCCTCATTGAGATTGTTAAGAGTCGGCTGAATGGACCAAGACATCATTAGAATCTTCGTTCTTGGATTCATAGCATAACCATCTCCCCAATTTACTGAAGAGTAATTCCTGTAACTTATTATTTGTAGTTTTAAGTAGTGCCCTAAAGCCCAATTAAAGCAGCGAGCTCTTTTTACTTCCATTTAGCACAGCTCTGATTGCCCAAATAAGAAGATGAGTGCATTTTTACTTCTCTTTGTCTCATACAAAAACAGCATCAATTAGACTGCTGCAGTGTTGATTTTTCTATCTCTTTGACTGTTGCACTTGAATGCCTTGTAAAAGCCCCTTTTCTCGTTGTTTACAATCATTTTAATGGACTAAGTTGATTGTGGTGGGTTTATGATACAAAAGGAAAGCACGGCCAGGCAACCAAACAAACAGACGTTTCCTGAATAAAACTGCAAGCATGAAAAGGTTGTCCAAGTTCAGCCTCATCCCTACGATGAGCCATTCGAAATGGAACTACAAATTAATTAAAATCAGTGACTTCTCTAGCCTTCTGTTTATGTCACAGAAATAAATGCTGGTGTAAATAAATTTACTGGGAGAAATTACCCAAAGTTCCTCCTTAACGTTGTGCAAATCTTATTAGCAGGTACAGGAAACATTTGTTAGAGGTGATTGCTGCTAAAGGGGATCTACAGGTTGTTACTACTTACTTTTTCTTCCTGCGCTGCGGATGTTTACTCAATGTGCTCAATAAAAGTTATGAGCAGAACAATAACGAGTGTTATTAGGTTAGTACCTAATGTCAGACATTTTATTAGGAATTAATGCAGAAATCCAGTTAGTTCTATGAGGATAACTCAACTTGTATCGCAACTGTTTATTTATAATGATATATTTTGTGTTCATATAAATTAATACTGATTTATCGATATCTACTGTGTCCTGCAGAGGACTGCCCTCTAATAAAGTGTTTGTCTCAAGATAAGGTAACCTATCATGAACAGGTGGTTAGTGTCTGATAGCTGCGTCCCCACAAGAACATAAAACACATGTTGAGTACCAAGCCTGGTTATCTCCATCAGTTCCATAGAAATTAGAGTGATAGCACACATGCCCGCAGGTATCGCTGGTTATGGCTAGCAGGTATTCAGATGTATAGAGTCAACAGAGGATAATGTTCAAATGTGAAATGTGAACCCTAGGAGCCTCAAATGTAAAAAAAAAAAATAATTAAATTTAAATAAAAGTTGTAAGAAATATTAAAAAACATGCCCTCATTGCTTTTGATAATCTTTGTTTTCAAATTCTTGATTCTTTGTTTCGAAGAAATCCAAGCCCTTATTCCTCTCTGCCACAAAAAACAAACTGTCACGGACACTCAGCGAGCGGGAGGTGAATCCTCTCGTCACCACGAGGAGCTGGAGTACCCTACGCCAGGGAACGGAGTCTAAGGGGCCCATTGTATTCACCGGAGCCCGCCGCAGGACGGACTTTGCCGCAGGGAATCCCCCAGGTCGCTACTCCCGACGTAGGACCCAGTGGTAACAGCCAAAAC
Source organism: Phyllomedusa bahiana (assembly GCA_025379985.1). NCBI lineage: Eukaryota > Metazoa > Chordata > Amphibia > Anura > Hylidae > Phyllomedusa > Phyllomedusa bahiana. Next base: position 15,923 of record JAODAL010020839.1, read on the forward strand.
TTGGTAGAGTAGACTCAGAGTAAACTGGAGCATAGAACCGGAGCTAGACAGAACCGGACGTGGAAGATGCAGAGCGGCATGATAAAACATAGGTGATTAACGTAGGCAGGAACAGGAACACAGATGGAACGGACAAGGTATTCGCTAGAGAGTACAAGAACGTCACTAGGAAACAGACACCAACAACTGGGTGCGGGGAACAGGAAACGGCATCCTTAAAAAGCTTCTGCAAGGATTCGATTGGAGGAGCACCATTACCTGTTGCGCACTGACCCTTTAACTCCAGGGAACTGTCGTGCGCGCGCCCTTAGTGGAGAGGAAGATGCAGAGGAACACACCTGCTGAGGAGGAAGCAGGATGGGAGCAGGTGAGCATGGGACAGGCAGGAGCTGGGAACGAACAGCAGCCCTTGGCGCAGCGCGGGGACGACCAGCAGCCGGGTAATGGACGTGCCTACGGTCTGGGAGACAGACCGCAGCACGAGCCGTTACACAAACACACATACATACTTGGCTGAGTATTCTTCTTATAAATATTGTGCATAGCTGCCTTAATTCTTATAAGTCTAGATCCACACAGCATTGGACAAAAACCGTCGGGAATTCAACTGATTATGATTCATGACAGCGGTTTTTGTCACTGTATTTTCAAAAACCGCGGTTGGTTCTCGTTTTTTTTTGCCGTTGGCCCATACAATTGATTGTACGGGAAACAGATGACAAAACTCAAAACACCGGCGTGTTATACAACATGTTCCTAAATACGCCGTCAACAGAAAACGAGCAGAAAAAAACGACCTGTATAAACTTTGGACATGCAAAACGGTCGGGTTTTCAGCAGTTCTAAAATGCTAAAACCGCAAAAATACAATTTTTTGTATGCTGTGTAGATATAGCCTAACAAAGACCACTCATTTAAGATATTGAAAAAACAACTATATGCCAATGTTTATTTGTGGGATAGAAAAGCTTACCGTTTTCTATCCCACAAAGAATTTGTGTAAAGCCAGACAGAGCAAACAGCCACACTTGTGATTACATTACTAGTTTGCTAGCAGGTGGCAAAGATATGGGGTCAAGGGAAGATTTCAGATGTTATTCTTATACTGAGTAAATCATTTCAATTGTCATCAGGATGTATTATCCCAAAAAATAAATATTATCCCAAAAATACTTTATGAGAGATGAAACAAAGGAAAAAAACAAGGGAGACTCCACAGAACCACCAACTAGACCTCATTACTCAATGACCTACTAAGACCCTTTTAATATTGCTCCAGTATAACCTTTACTCAATTGTTTCTCACACTAGGCACTATGTACATGTCTCAAATGATATTTTGGATATGCATGGAATTTAGTGATATGTGAGGCTCTAGCGCGTGCCATAAGCACATTCAGCAAAGCATCACCAGTTAGCGATCCTGTGTCGGATGAGTCAAATAATGGCTTTTCTACTAACATTATCATAAGATCCAAACATCCTCCCCTAGGTAATCCAGGTGCCAAGGTGACATATGATTAAACATGGCATGGTCAGCTGTTGTTTCCAAGGACCTAAAAATTGTGATGAAGGCCTATAAAGAAACTGAAGACATTCTCAAAAAGGGGTTCTCAATTTCAGTCAATCCCAATTTGTTAGAAGAGTCGACAACAACACAAATACAAGACCATACTTACAGCTCAATGGCTGGACAATAGACAGATCCCAGTAGAAGGCAACACAAGCCCCAGTGCTACCTGGGAGAGATATAACAGGTGCAGATAACTAATGAGCAGCAGTTCACACACCCATCTACTAGGGGGGCAACCAAATACCGTATATACTCGAGTATAAGCTGAGTTTTTCAGCCCAAAAAATGAGCTGAAAAACTCTACCTCGGCTTATACTCGAGTCACTGTCGGCGCTCGGGCGCTGCGATGGCCCAGGCGCTGACAGGGACGCTTCAGTTATATGCAACTCCTCAGGGAGCGCATATAACTGAAGGCCGAGTACAGCCACAGTGTCCGGACGCTGCGCTGGCCCGGGCACTGTCCACGATCCCTTCACCTACATGCGACTCCTCCGGAGCGCATACAGGTGAAGGGATACCACTGCGGGGCACAGAGTGAGCGCTCCCTGCTCCGCAGTGGACTCCGGGCGTCTGCGGCCGCCCGCAGTTTCCGGCACAGGCAGCGTGTGTCATCACGCTGCGTGCGCGGCCTGATGACGTCACCCGCCTGTGCCGAGAAGATGCAGTAAATGCGCGGGAGCCCGGAGCAGCGAGGAGGCGGAGCGGCGGGGAGCCAGGTAATTGTTTTTGATTTTTTTAAACTGCCTATGCCTGCCTACAGCTGCCTATACCTGCCCTATATCTGCCTACAGCCGGCCCTACAGCTGGCCCTATACCTGCCTACAGCTGGCCCCATACCTGCCCTATACCTGCCTACAGCCAGCCCTACACCTGCCTACATCTGGCCCTATACCTGTCCTACAGCCAGCCCTATACCTGCCTACAGCCAGCCCTATACCTGCCTAGAGCTGGCCCTATAAATGCCTACAGCCTGCCCTATACCTGCCTACAGCCTGCCCTATACCTGCCTACAGCTGGCCCTATACCTGCCTACAGCTGGCCCTATACCTGCCTACAGCCTGCCCTATACCTGCCTATGGGGCCATATACCTGCCTATTACCTGTCTATGGGGCCATATACCTGCCTATTACCTGCGTATGGGGCCATATACCTGCCTATAATCTGCTTATGGGGGACATATAACTGCCTATTACATGCCTATGGGGCCATATACCTGCCTATACCTGCATATAGGGCCATATATCTGCCTATAATTGCCTATGGGGGACATTAAACTGCCTATGTAATTTTATTGGTATCCATTTTTATTTTTAAAATTTACAGTAGCCGCTGCATTTTTCTACCTAGGCTTATACTCGAGTCAATAAGTTTTCCCGTTTTTTGGGGCAAAAGTAGGTGCCTCGGCTTATACTCGGGTTGGCTTATACTCGAGTATATACGGTAATACAAAACTGCACATTGGATAAGTACCAGTTCAGTATGCAGAAAAGCCACAGTATAGAAGTTGACAATAAGCTGATGATAAGTTCCCCCTGCTGGGACCGTCAGCCATTAGCTGTAATTTGTGGGGAAACTGGACAGTAAGGGCAACACGCATGAACGGGGATGCCATATTTTTCATAGATCAGTGTCTGGCAATCTGCGAGACACAACACTTTTGTTGAATGTGCCAAAGATGGTGGAGAGGGAGGTGTCAAGCCATAATTGTATGATGCGCCAGAAATGCGTGAACGTTTGGCATGAAACAGTTGTACAAGTCCATGCCAACTTCAAAGTGGCATGGCTGAGACACATTTTGCCACATACACTCTTTGAGCCAATATTTGCCGCATAGATTGTGAGTCACTTTCATACACACTGTCGGATCGAACACGATTAAAAACAGAGATAGAAATGTCAAGTTGGTGCCAGGTTCATATATGTCGCCCTAAGTGTTTATTTTCCCTGCAGCGCCACCACAGGGGAAATTAAGCATTACACATTGCCTATCCACATCAATAGGCTGTCATTAGTAATGCAGGACAGGACAGGTCTTCCAGATTAAGAGACTGTTTGTACTGGCTCCTTATGCTGGCAAGGAGATCAGGAATATCAGATACCCCCTAAAACTCACTAAAAGGGTATGGAAAATGTTTTCTAAACTGAACAACCCCTTTAATAATCTGCTGCATCAAGGGAAGGGTGAACAATATTGGCGCTCGCTGGAGGTTTATTTGCTTTACTCTTGATGAACGCTTTCACCATACACAAAATTAAACGCTAACCGCCCATCATCATGTCTAGCCTGCTGGGTGCAGTGACGGATACATAAAACATGGTAATTCAGTATGTGCACGCACATTATTTTATTTAGTACAACTTCATTCTCCTTAAGGTTATACGCCAGTGACCAAATTATTGCATAACATTTATCACGTCATATTCACTAAGGTTAAGAATTTATGTTAATGGTAAAAATGTAAAACTAGAAAATATTACCTTGATGAACTACTGAAAAGCCTGCACACTGCTACCAGAATTGTATCTAATCTAGGAGGCCAGCAAGAAGTTCTTCTGGTCACATTTAAGGGTACTTTGTATGCAGTCGGAATACATTTAATGTGTATGAGGAAGTGTAGAGCTGCAGCTCGGCAGCTGAATGGCAGCAAGAATGGAGGCTATTTGAATACTGATGTGTCCCTCACATTCTCCTATTTCCATTAATGACATGCTCATCAAGAGCAGACAATGGGGCCGGCTGCCTGCGCCTGTCACACTGTGCCGGTCCTGGCATTGCCAGCTTGTCACTCCCAGGTTGCTTTTAGAGACCAGCAAGCTAATAAGAAGTGTTCTAAGCAGACAGGTGCTTCCGCTGCTGGGACATGCTCCATTCTCTCCCACAAACCCACCTCTTCCTCTGTCTTCAGGTCTCTGACAGACACCATGAAATTCTGAAATTAACAACAGTCCCATCATCTCAGGCTGCTGCCTCTAGTAACAGCAGAAAATCTTCTTGTCACTGGAGAATATATATCGAGGGCTGGGGTTCTCCGGGAGGTGTCCAGTATAGAAGCCTCAAACTTGTGTGTAGTGTAATAAGAATGAAAAAGTAGAATATAATGAGATCACTGGCAATTTGGAGAAATAAATTGGCTATTAGAGACATTTCATACAACTTGAAGTAATATGATATGATGAATATGAAAAAATCTTTTTACTTTAAGTATGTTTCCCTTGTGGAGGTGTTATTCCAAAAATGATCCAGATATTAGTACTTGGGGGAAAGCTTACTAGTCCTGTGTAATTCTGTAATGTTTAGGCTAGACAGTCTAAGTATGCAAGAAATTTATCATAGTGGCTCATGCTGTTTGATAAATTGTATTTTGGTTAGCGTAAATTCCAAATTAGGCCACACCCCCTTGTCATATAAGGCACAAGGTGTCCAAAGCAATAAATGTGGCTAAAACGAAATGCACCAAATCTATCACAGTGGATCATGTGGTTTGATACATTTTCCGCTTCTTTAGACTTGTCTCACTTTTCCATTAATTCTCCTATTTCTATTAATGACATGCTTATCAAGAGCAGACAATGGGGCCGGCTGCCTGCGCCTGTCACACTGTGCCGATCCTGGCATTGTCACTCCCAGGTTGTTTTTAGAGACCAGCAAGCTCATAAGAAGTGTTCTAAGTAGACCGTTTTTTTTCGGAGCTGGAACATTTTTCTGCTTCTTTAGACTGGTCTCACTTTTTATACTCCGTATTGGCTGACTTACTTTGTAATTTAGGCCACACACCCTTGTTGAATAACACACCAAGAGTGACATGTATTTACGGGACTGCGCCATTAAACATGCTATGGTCAGCTATTGTTTCCAAGGGCCTTAAAATTGTGATGAAGGCCTATGAAGAAACTGACGTCATTCTCAAAAAGGTTCTAAATTTCAGTCAATCCCTATTTGTTAGAAGGGTTGACAATAACACAAATACAAGGCCATACTTACAGCTCAATGGCTGGACAATAGACAGATCCCAGTAGAAGGCAACACAAGCACCTGTGCTCCATGAAAGAGATATATAGCAGGTGCAGATAACTAATGAGCAGCAGCTCACATACCCATCCACAAGGAGGGCAACTGAATGATAAAAAACTGCACATTAGTTAAGTACCAGTTCACACTGGTATGCAGTCTGGTATTCTTTTAGCCCAAAAACTGACGCCGCCAGGTGCGCTCGATGTATGAGCAGGCGCACTCCAAAATTAGGCGCATTATTGGGCGCCCGTGGCACCTTGTAATGCGCCTGAGATTAGGGGGTGTGCTGGAGGCGTGCCACACTATAACCATATGATTCTACACAATTTTGACCTTAGTATGGCAAATCCAGGCGCATTACTGCTGGAACAGGTAGAGCACTTTAGAAGTGGTTTACCTGAGCCAGAATTGTGGCTTAGTAGCTAGAAAGAGCTAAATCTATGACCCGCAGTAGAACATTTTCATAGATTCAGGTGCATTCTACAATACTAATGCATGCAAAAAAGTGGTGCCTTGGCGCCAAAAATCATACATATCGCCCCAAAAGTGTGTAAACAGATAAAAGTGTGCCCAAAAATCTAATTTATTACAGTGTATCAAGAGATTTGATACTTTTTCTACATCTTTAGACTTGTCTCACTTTTTATACCAACTATTGGCTGACTTAGTTTGCAATTTAAGTCAAAACCCCTTGTTGAATAAGACACCAGAAGTGTGTAAAACAAATAATAAGTGTGCACATGGGGGTAACTATAGCCATAGTAGTCATAGTGGCTGCTATGGGGCCCAGAGGTTGATGGGGCCAGTCAGGAACAAGAAAATTTTTTTTGTAGGGAGGAAGAATTTGGTGGCTTTTTGCTTTCCAGCACTATTAGGTGGGTTCCCTGAAATATTGATATATTATTTATACCTTATACTTATATTACTATTTATGCTGCTGTTTCAGTTTATTGTCATAATTTTGCTATAAGGCCCAATGAATTCTAGTTACTTCCCTTAGTGTGCTAAAAACTAGATATGCCAAATGTATCACAGCGGCTCATGCGGTTTGATAAAATTCACACACTTTTAGAGTTGTCTAACTTATTTTTTTTATCAAGTATTGATTGTCTCACTCGTAATTTAGGCACACCCCTCATCAAATAAGTAACAAAAAGTGGATAAAATAAAATGTCTAAAACTAGATGTGTCCCATTCATCACAGCGGGTCATGTGGTTTGATACATTTAATGCAGCTTTAGACTTCTCAAACTTTTATACCAACTATTGATTGTCTTACCTGACAATTTAGGCCACACCCCCTTGTTGAAGAATGTGCTGTTGATGATGTCACCCCTCGGAGCCATTTATTTCCGAACCCTAATGTCTGGCAATGCCGTGTGACCACCACAGAGGTCTTGAGACCATTACAACAACAAGAAGTAAACAGAAGAACTGGAGGACACGGTGGCAGTGCTGGAACCAAGGTGGGAGGGTAGATGAGCGCAGTTTCTATTTTATCAGTGCACCAGAAGTCTGTCAATATTGAATGAAAATATACCAGACAACACCTGAGTGGCAAATAGTATTTATTCACATCAGGAGAAGCTTGTAAAAGGGTGTGTATGATGTAAAATTACATGCAAATAATAGCATAGTATGATGTAAAATTGGTGTGCAATTCCCTTCTTCCAAATGGTATATACACTACACTGCAGGCATCTGTCACACCATTTGGGGAATCTGTTAAAAAGTAGTGATAAGAACAATCTAATAGAGATGTCTAATAGTTATACAAACATGTTGGGAATTTATAGGGTTATCTAGTCACTTTATAGGGTCAGGTTCTGTATGGGGCCACCTTTTTCAGGGTGGTTACCCTCCGGGTAGGCCACTTTAGGGTAAATGTAAATCTTTAGGGCTCTGTCTCTGCTGGCTTGCCTTTTTCCCATAGTCAGGGCAGTTCCTAGGCTAAATTTCACTCAGGGCGAGGTGAAGAAATTTCGCCCCCCCCCCGGTAACATATGGCGCCACTATGCGACACATTGCATCATCAACGACCAAAGCCAAAATATACAAAAAGCTTTACCACAATGTGCTACGTATAAAGCTACTAAATAATAGTCATACAGTTACCAAATAACACCGCTGCACCAACCAGAATCCCAGGACCACTAAGACAACATATCACCAACACACAGTGACCGAATAGTACCACCACACTATGACCACATATCACCACCATATAGTGACCGAATAATACAAATCGACCATTACTGAGTATAAACCATTAGACTACAACCAATATTACCAGCGTACAGTGACCATACAGGAGTGGATACCAGCTGTACATAGGCTCTGCAGACATATAAATGGTTACAGTAAAGTTATATCTAGTGACTCACAGGAGACGTCACTGAAGAGTTGTTCTCTTTCTCTTCTTCTTCTTTTCCATCTGTCCCAGATGCCATGACGACTACTCCCGACTCTTGACTGTAAAATTTACAAAACAAATATCTTAAGACTCCTCAAGCTATCAGCAGTTCTCTACCAATTCGTATCTCTATACAAACTCCCATCTATAGCACCTCATATGGTAGCCATGTAATATGCCCCCTGTAGCCACGTAGTAGCCAGTTGATGCCCCCTTGCAGCCAGTGATGCCCCCCTGTAGCCAGTACATGCCTCCTGCAGCCACTGATTCCCCCTGCTACCAGTACATGCCCCCCGCAGCCACTGATTCCCCCTGCAGCCAGTACATGCTCCCTGTAGCCAGTACATGCCCCCCTGTAGCCAGTGATGCCCCCTTGTAGTCAGTACATGCCCCTGTAGCCAGTGATGCCCCCCTGTAGCCAGTAGATGCCCCCCTGTAGCCAGCAGATGCCCCCCCTGTAGCCAGCAGATGCCCCCCTGTAGCCAGCGATGCCCCCCTGTAGCCAGCGATGCCCCCCCGTAGCCAGCGATGCCCCCCCTGTAGCCAGCGATGCCCCCCCTGTAGCCAGCGATGCCCCCCCTGTAGCCAGTCTGTCAGTCTAGCATATCATCGACACAGGGCTAAGTAGCTCCATCCATATCCCCCTCCACCCACATACAATATCCCCTTCCACCCACATACAATATCCCCCTCCATGTTTCCCTTGGTCACGCACCTCGCCACCTTCTAAAATAAACACCAGCAAGAAAGAAAGTGTAACTCCTATCACAGGGTCAGGTGTTCCCTCTCTCTTACAATCAGGGACACATGTACGCTGCCACTATACTAACGCCAATATAACACCACCATATGGAGACCACATAGTGATCTGACACCAGCTGGGGTCACATCACATAACAGTGAATACAGCAGTGATCCAGTAAAGAAGTAAAATAACCTCTGAAATCAAGGAGTCACCGGAGATGTCCTATCTGATGAGTCGTTCTCTTCTCTTGAGTAGTTCTTTTTCCTTTCTCTTCTGCATCTGTTCCACACCGCCATGAGGACTTGTCCCGGCCACCACCCATCCCTGCAGAATTTACACACAAATATCTTAGAATCCTCAATTTTCCAGCATCTCTTTACCTTTTCCCACCTCTGTATGAACTTCCCAGGGGTGGGAGAGCGGGTACAAACCATAATTTAGAGGTACATTCTCCCAAGAGGTTGGATAATGCTACAGCTATGGGCTGCTGTCCTCACAATTATATTACCAGGTTGGTAGACAAGACCCTAGGTAGGTTGGCAAATGGGCAGGGTAATTAGACAGGCCCTATTTAGGTAGGTAAACCACAGCTGGATAAGTTGCTAGGCCGGCCCCAGGTAGGTAAACGGGCCCCTTTAGGTAGTATACAGGTAGTTAGGAGTCTCCTTTAGCTAGTGTGCAGGAAGCCGAGGCCTCCTTTAGCTAGTGTGCAGGTAGAGTCCCCTTTAGTTTGTAGGTAGTTAGGGCCCCCTTTAGCTAGTTTGTTGGTAGTCAGGGCCCCCTTTGGCTTGTAGGCAGTCAGGGCCCCCCCTTTAGTTTGTAGGTAGCCAGGGCCCTCTTTATGTTTAGGTAGAGTCACGGTCCGGTTTAGGTAGAGTCAGGAGCCCCCTTTAGGGTTAGGCAGAGTCAGGGTCCCCTTTAGCGTTAGGCAGAGTCAGGTCCCCCTTTAGATAGGAGTCAGGGCCCCCTTTAGATAGGAGTCAGGGCCCCTTTTAGGTAGGAGTCAGGGCCCCCTTTAGGTAGGAATCAGGGCCCCCTTTAAATGGAGTCAGGGCCCCCTTTAGATAAGAGTCATGGCCCCCTTTAGATAGGAGTCAGGGCCCCCTTTAGGTAGGAGTCAGGGCCCCCTTTAGGTAGGAGTCAGGGCCCCCTTTAGGTAGGAGTCAGGGCCCCCTTTAGATGGAGTCAGGGCCCCCTTTAGATAGGAGTCAGGGCCCCCTTTAGGTAGGAGTCAGGGCCCCCTTTAGGTAGGAGTCAGGGCCCCCTTTAGGTAGGAGTCAGGGCCCCCTTTAGATGGAGTCAGGGCCTCCTTTAGGTAGGAGTCAGGACCCCCTTTAGATAGGAGTCAGGGCCCCCTTTAGATAGGAGTCAGGGCCCCCTTTAGGTAGGAGTCAGGGTCCACTTTAGGTAGGAGTCAGGGCCCCCTTTAGGTAGGAGTCATGGCCCCCTTTAGATGGAGACAGGGCCCCCTTTAGGTAGGAGTCCGGGCCCCCGTGAGATGGAGTCAGGGCCCCCTTTAGATGGAGTCAGGGCCCCCTTCAGATAGGAGTCAGGGCCCCCTTTAGATAGGAGTCAGGGCCCCCTTTAGGCACAGTCAGTGCCGCTTTCTTATATATATTAAAAACACAAAAAAAAACACTTACCTGGGCCCCGGTCCTGCCGCTCCAGGGCGCTCCCCGCAGGCTACTGGCGCCCTGCATAGGCGGTGCAGTGAAGTGACGTCACCGCGCCGCCTAACGCCTTCAGCCTGCCAGGGAGATCAGCGGAGCGCAGCGCTAGTGGCGCTGCGCTCTGTTGGCACCGCGCAGCCCCGAAAGTCGGGGACATTAGTCCCCGACTCCCGGGCCCGGTCTCTGAGCGCTCGGGACGCAGGCCGGATGCGCGGCCGGGCCCCGGGGAGCGACGGCACTGCCTCCGGGGCCCCCAGGAGCTCAGGGCCCACAATGTGGGCCAGCCGGAGCCTGGTTCGGGGCTGCGCCGCCCGGCGTCGCTCTGCCATTAGCAATAAGGTGGCCCACTCGCAGTGGGCCCCCTTATTCCACCAGGCCCCATACAGGAGTACCGGCTGTACCCCCTGTATGGCGGCCCTGGGTGCAGAACCCACCTCTGTGACCCACACCTATATTAAGGACAAGTCCCTGAACATCTCAGTGTAGAACAGAGAGGAGGTCACAGGTGCTTCGATGGAGACCACTTGGCTGTAATTGGAATTCTCATAAGACAGAATGGAGAGTATGACTTCCACTCTGTTCTGGATGGAGACTCTGTGAGAGCTGCACTTATCAGACATTTATAACATATCTATTAACATGCCCCAAATGTCTGAGATGGGAACAGCCCTTTAAGCTTGCCTATTTTTCCTGCATCAGCTTTAAGTTTGACTATCAACATGCTTTGGAACTTTTGTAATTTATATGCTTGTTATTTTATATCACATTATCTAACACTGTGTTCAAATGTTGACATTTATATTCAGCCTTTTTTATGTCTCAGTTAAAATCTCTCCCGGAATTCTGAACAGAAAGTTTATGTAGTTATGCAGCAATATACAAGATGCAGCATCACTACATAACAGGGTGCATTTAACATACAAGGGCTCTGTGAAGCCGGGTGACACCCTTTGGGTGTTATAATAGCAGCAATGTTGATTAAGATCAAGCTTTTCTATAAACAGCTACAGCTAAAAAAAAAAATGAATAAATAGTATTTTATTGGAGATTAAAAGTGTCAACAGTAAGTGGTAATTTTCATTTACCTGATAGAATGTACATTATCTGTGTAAAAATTCAGTCTTTTTTTGCAACGTAAAAAATTAAAGTATCCAGTGACATGAATCAGTCAGCAGACTCGTCAGCTACTTGTAGCAGCCATATAATTTACTGTAGGTAATATGTTATTCCCTATATAATTTATAAGACATTATCAAGAATAAGCACATTCATATTAACCAGCTACTGCAAGAACACATGTCATCTATATATCCTCCAAGAGAGATGGTAGCATTAAATATGTGAGCGGCATCTGATAAACCTGTTTACATAAAGTTTACTAAAATATAGTATGGTAAGCTGAAGTAATGGAGGACGCCAGCGCTGCAGTGCCGTGGATTTAATGGTATAATGGCCAGAGAAATCTTCTATAAGCCCGAGAGCTACTGACTAAACTTACAACATAAAACCCCCCTCCTGTCATTTTTTATAGTAACAGTAAAACATTTTATTGAATTTATGAGCTACATAATAGCCATGGAGAATGTAACTTGAATTAGAACCAACTCTCAAGTATAATGTCAACTATAAACCCTTCTATTGCTCTTTTCCTTCAGCTTTTACACTCACTTTTTTATTTTACCAAGGGACTGCATTACCATCACATTCTTCATCATGCTGCCAGCCAATGAGTTCACCACGCACATAAATTCCTGTGCTTTCCTCGAGTACAAATCTCACACAAAGTGCAGGGACAATGTAGAAGCAATTGGATTAACCCCTTCAGGGCAGAGGTACTGTCCTCATAATAATGTAGGGCATGGGGTGCAGAATTAAGACTTCTCAAGTTCTGCAATAAGAAAAAATGAAACTAAAAAAATATTTAAAAAATATATATTGACTAGTTAAAATCACAAAAATTTATATTTGGGCACCCTGTACACAGAATAATCAATTGATACTTAAATTGACCTCAGAATATACAGTATACACCTAGATTCCAAATTATTTGTCCCAGTGCAAAACTAAGAATGCATCCCAAGTATTTGCATTGCATTGTTAACTGCTAGGAATAGTTTTTATAGAGACATGTGCAGAAAAAAATGCACATCCTTTTGTCACATTTTATGTATTTTTATTTTGTGAAAAACAATCCTAAAAAATTTCATTCCCTAACTGTCTACCACAGTAAAACACTGTAGGGGCAAAACCCCTACAGTATGTATAATCTATGCAAATATGACCAGATTCATGTTAGGAAAAATAAACTAAGAATTTAATATATAAAAAAGCAAAGAGGATGTTTCTTGAGAACTGTACCCAGTGCGTCACACATACCTTCAATAGATCCTTGTTTACCGTAAATTGAATGTCAGCTTAAAGGGGTAGTCCACATCATTAAAAAGTTTTTAAATAGCTTCTGGGCCCTAAGTAAAATAAAGAAAAGTTATACTCACCTTCCTTTGGTCCCCGGTTCCAGCAGCACATCTCTCTGGTCTTCTGTTGACACGCCATTACTACCAAACGGGGACGGCACCACTGCAGTAGTCATGGACTACTTACATCACCTTTCAGAGCTGTTAGTGGCATGTGACCACTGCAGCCGATCAGCGGCCATAGAGGGGATGTCCCTGTCTGAAAGTGACAGTGTGTCAACAGAAGACAGAAAAAACTCATACAAAAAATGGGACATTACTTACTCAAAAAATGTATTTATGGCACCCTTCTGTATCGTCTCATATATATGCAATTATAGTACCAGCAACCACCCCCCTCATGCATTTATAGTGTTTGTGTGGTTTTTTTATTGGTATTTTTGCATTTCTGCAATCTCCCCATGCATTATACTGTGGCTTTTCTGCATGCTGGTGTGAACAGGTATTAAGCTAATGTGCAGTTTTTTTTTATCATCTAATTGTTCCCCTAGTAGTGGGGGATGTGAGCTGCTGCTCAGCAATTAACTGCACCTGTTAATTTTTCCCAGGTAGCATATAGGCCAGAGATGTCTGCTGCTTCAGTCTAGTTCAGCCATTGAGCTGTGAATATGGCCCAAAAAATTGTTGTGTTTTTTGTGTCAACTGAAGACCAGAGAGGTGTGTCGCTGTCACAAAGTAGAAAAAAAGTCAGCTCACCGTGATCCAATATGCTGCAGGGACCCTCCGGGCTAGGGAGATAGCACTATAGCAAGCACAAACGTATGGTCCAGCAGTCCAAAGGCCAGTAAAAAATCCAATATTTATTGAGTAACATTAAAATAAAACGGCAAACTTGCACTGGGGATATGAATGAAGCTTACGCGTTTCAGGGCGACTGCCCCTTAATCATAGCATGTTTTACACAGGAAACAGGAAGTGTTTAAATATACATGGTGATAAACAGCTGATGTAACTCACCTGGGGCAGAGAAGAGGCAGCTTGTAATAAGATGACAGCAATGCCTGGGCGCCGGCACTTTGCCCCTGCACTGAACAAAATCCGGGGCCATTTTGGTAAGAACGCCGGCCCCTCCGCAAAAAGGGGCATCCCAGACAGCCGCCCCGTGCCCAGGGGGGGAGCGGGCCGAAGCAAAGGGACCGGGAATTTTAAACCCCACAAAAAAAAGGGGCCCAGGGCAGGCACCCGGCACCTCCCAAACCAAGGCGCGGGCAAAACCGGGCCCCGCGCCTGCACCGACAGAATTGGGACCGAAGCGGACATGGGCTAAGACAAGGAAGCAAAAAACACCCGGCGCAATACAATTGAAAAGTACAACAAAACCCCCTCATACCCTCGACTGCAGGGGACAAGAACCAGAGAAAAAAAAAACAAAATAAAATGAAATACAAATCCAAAAAACACAAAAGGAGCCCACACAAATATAAGTCCAAATTAGCCCAAAAATAAAGACATAAAAACAAAAGGAGCAAGTTCCCCAAATTTTCACTACATAACATTGAGGAAAAAAAAAAAAAAAAAAGGAAAGAAGAAGAGGGAAAAAAAAAAAAAAAAAAGGGGAAAAGAGAAAAAAAAAAAAAAGGAAAAAAAAAAAACCCAAAAATGAAATACTGAAAACAGCCGGGCCCCTGTAACAAAATTCAAATAAATACTTAATAATGATAAAGGTTTTTCTTTTTCGTATTTGAGGCCATGGGGCCCAAATGGGTTTAAATGACGATCCAACGGGCCCTTTTTAATCACTTAATGGGTTAAATTAAGTTTACCTCCTCGTTTGCCAAACCCGGACCTTTTCTATAGCAAATGCCCTAAAAAATTTTTAATTGCGGGATTGGGGGAGAGTTGAGGAAATGTCGGGGCTTTTTAAAGAAATATTGCGATTGCCAGGATTTTCAAGGGAAATTTGAGGTGTTCACAAAAACCTCGAATTTTAAATTTTCGTTTTGGGGAGCCAACATAATACAAGTGGAAATTGTGTACTTTCAATGATGTAGACTACAGGGGTAGATTTTACAGTTAAGATATTTTTTAAATTTTTAAAAGCGCTGCCCCGGAAAATTTAAAAGGGCCCTGAGTGACCTGAGAAAAAGGGGCAAGTCTTACAGGGGTATGACCCGCATTTTGAAAAAAATTCCCTATTTTTTTTAAAAGCCGGGTTGGTGGGGTTTTTGGGGGGGTCGTACAGAGTTGGGACCAATAAATTTGCCTATTTTGCGAGGACGCCTGGCTACCACTCTGCAGCCCTGTGCCAAAAATTTTTTAATAGATCGCCCTTAAAAAGTATAGGTAAGAAACTTAAAAAAAAATATTTTTTTTTTTGGGGGAAAAATGTGTTTTTGTAATCCTATACCAATTTTGGGAAAATTGGGGCCGACTTTTTGATCCCCGTTGCGGTTTTGGTAAAAGATGTTTACGGTTTTTGCAATTAAAAATATTTTCCCGCACTTTTGATAACCCACGGGGGGGTAGCCTCTGGCAGGAAGGCGTTGCTAATTTTGTGAAAATTCATTGATAAATTTTTTGTTGTGACGAACAGTTTGCTTTGGGGCAGGGGTTTAACTCCCCACGGGGAAGGAAAAACTGTGTGTTTAGGATAAAAAAACTAGGGAAATGTAGGATAGTGTTACCGCCAAACCGGCTTACGGAAATTTTTTTATTTTGGGGATGTAATGGTCAGGGATACCTTTTTAATTTAAGCCCTAAAAAGGGAAACTTGTGTGGAATTAAAATTTATGGGGGAATTTCGGGTTTAAGGGGGTTTTTAAATTTAAAGGGAATTCTCAAATTAAAGAAAACTGCATGGAACTCCTCCATATAAACAACATGTCCTCTATTTTACCTCCATCCCACCTGGACTTTCCCAAAAAAAGGATTGGTTTCGGGAAAAAATATACATTGCTCAAAACCCAGGACTTAACTAAATTTTAGCAACGATGTGAGATTTGGCCCCCAAGGAAACCCCACGAACGAAATAAAAATTTTTGTAAAAGAAAAAAAATTTTGTGGTAAAGGGGAAACCAAAACTTTTCAAAAGAAAAAAATTGTTTGCAAGTAAAACCAAAAAAATCACTGTTTTTGAGCAAATAAAAATAAAGGGGCCCATGATGCGACGTCCAGTGGTAGGAGGTATACAGGGTTTCCCCACGTCACAAAAAATCCACGAAAAGGGGGAAAATGCCAAAAAAATGTTTTTCCATAGCCCCTGCGGGGACATCTCTGGTGTCCGCAGATAGTCCAGGTACACGGCGCCCCAAACGTCTGAAGAAGACAATCAAGCCTTTCACAAAAATGGTTCTAAACATAAAAACCTATCCCTGATACATAGGCCCTCATGGGGGGTTTCAGTGAAAGCCCTTGTGTCCCTTTTTTAAACCAAAAATAAAAAGGAACAACGGGGTTCATTGACACGCAAACTTTCACACAAATAATGATATTACGCCAAGGGGATGAACCTTCTTAACAAAGAAGAAAGTTTTTCGGGTAAAAGATTAGTAGGTTTAAAGTACTTTAATACCGGGTTAGGAGGGGGGGGGGGGGGGGGGGGGGGGTAAAGGGGGTTTTTTGGGGGGGGGGGGGGGGGGGGGGGGGGGGGGGGGGGGGGGGGGGGGGGGGGGGGGGGGGGGGGGGGGGGGGGGGGGGGGGGGGGGGGGGGGGGGGTGGGGGGGGGGGTGGGGGGGGGGGGGGGGGGGGGGGGTTTTTTTTTTTTTTTTTTTTGTCATATTTTTAAGGGTCCAAAAGAGCCTTTTTTTTTGAACCCGAAAAAAATTTTAAGGAAAAAAAAAAGGGGGAGGCTGGCTGTTTTTAATAAATTTTAAAACTTTCATAACTAAAGTTTTAAAAATACTCAAAACAGTCAGTCCTAACTGTACGGGGTAGTAAGAAAAAATTTTTACCCCTAAAAGGGGGAGGATCCCAATGCTAGCAAATCGTTGGGCCATGCTGTCCGACGCCCAAACCGGCCCAAAAGTAATAAAGACCTTTGTTCATCAAAATTTAAACCTGAAAATTCATTTTAAAGTAATACATTAAAAATTTCTGCAGTGGGTTTGTATTTTCAGCGTTTTAAAAAATGGGCGTCTGACAGTCAAGTCCCGGATGAATTTGTTAACACTTTTCCCTAGTGGAAAAAAAAATGGGAAAAGGGTGTTGTAACCACAAAATTTTTGACCCCCAAATTTTAAACTTTCTCCTGATTCTGAAGACAAAACCACATTTTTAAAATTTAAAGATATCCAAAAATTATCCAAAGAAACTACTTGGTTTTTCCCGGTCTTTTCTTTTGGTGTCGTTTATGATGTTTTCCCCGGGCCCCTCTCCTTGTCGTCCGTTTTTTGAAATAGAACCAGACACGGAGCGGCCACATATTGGTAACCCCTTTGGGGGACCACACTGGGGATTGGGCCCTCAGAGGTTTTCCCTTTTCTCCAGGAAACTGAATCAAAACGACTCTTTTGCCTTACTTTTAATTTTCTGCGGAAGGGAAACCCCTGTTATGACGCAAAATTTTTCTTGGGGAACCCAGATGTGAATATTTTAGCCCCCAAAGGTACACCCCCACCCTTTCTCAGTCGGGGTAAATCGCGTTGAAAAATTTATTTTCCTTTAAAGTCCATAATGGTGGGGTTCAGTTTTTGGAAAAACGAATTTTGGATCCGATCAAAAGACCCTTTTATAAATAAGCCAAGGTTTTTAAAAAATTTTCCCGTTTTTGATTCAAAAAAGTAGCAATCTCGGGGATAAACTGTCCCAAATTGCCCTCCTCATGCTTTATAAAACCAGCTGAATCCCAAAAGATGTGGCAAATCACTCAGTATTTGGTTCCAATCAACTCAAGAGCATCGGGGTAAAATGGTATTTGGGAGTTTTCCTTTTTAAAACTCAATCCCCGAGGTATCATTTGTTTTTTTTGCATATTTCTTAGGGTGGTGAGGGCCCCCCATACCTTTAAATCCCGGGTTGGGGCATTTCTTTTTCCCCAAAAAGTTTGAGGGAAAGAACGTAAATCCCGCTGCTTTCTGGTCCGGTGGATCAAATATCAACAAACCCCCTTTGGGCCCCTTTTTTTTTCCTTTTTTAAACATAGAGATTGTGGCCAATTATAAACAATGTTGGGCCCACTTAAGGGTGGAACATAGACGGAAAAAGTCCCTATATATATCCAAGGGAAAATCAATGGAAAAAAGGGAGGGAGGACAGCCAACACAAAGTAAAAAAAAGTCAGCTCAAACCCTGATCCAATATGCTGCAGGGACCCCCCCGGGCTAGGGGGGAAAAGCACTATAGCAAGCACAAGCGTATGGTCCAGCCCGTCCAAAGGGCCCGTAAAAAA
Source organism: Phyllomedusa bahiana (assembly GCA_025379985.1). Lineage (NCBI taxonomy): Eukaryota > Metazoa > Chordata > Amphibia > Anura > Hylidae > Phyllomedusa > Phyllomedusa bahiana. Next base: position 34,137 of record JAODAL010020839.1, read on the forward strand.
TCCAATATTTATTGAGTAATATTTAAAAAAAAACGGCAAAAAATGGCCCCAGGGGTTTTGAATGAAGCTTAAAAGCGTTTCAAGGGGGGACTGCCCCTTAATCATAAAACATGTTTTTTTCACAGGAAACAAGGGAATGTTTAAATATACATTTGGGGATAAACAGCTGATGTAACTCACCTGGGGGAGAGAAAAGGCAGCTTGTTTTGGAAGAAAACAGCAATGCCCGGGCCGGTCACATGTCCAAAACTGAACATATCCCTGCCATGTGTAAAAAAACCCGGCCCTGCCAATACGCAAACCCAGACAGCGACCGCGGCGCAGAGGGGGGTCCCGGGCCCCAAGCGAAAGGAAACCGGAATTTTTAAACCCAAAAACCACCCTCAGGGAGGGGATCGGCGCCCTTTGGGGACCAAAGGCGCTTGGGAGAAAAACCCGGGCCCCGGCTTCACCGCCAAATTTGGGGGCCCCAAAACGGGCCCTTGGGTAAAACCCAAAGGGCAGCTTAAAACAGTCGGCGGGAATACATAAATGACATGTACAAAAGACTGCCTCATGGCCCCTGACTGCAGGGGGCAAGAACCTGAAATAAAAACAACTAAATTTAAAAAAAAATACAAAACCAAATTCACAAAAGTGAGCCCCACACAAAAAATAAGTCCCAAGAGACAGAAAATTTAAAAACAAGGAAAACAAAGAGAGCAAGTTTTGACAAATGTGCAAAAGGGCCCTAAAAATTGAGAAAAAAAAAAAAAAAAGGGGAAAAAAGAAAAAAAAAAAAGGGAAAAAAAACCCAAAACCCTATAATGAAATACTGAGACAGCCAAGCCTGTAACAAAACTTCAAATATATTTCATTGATAAAGATAAAGGATTTCATTTCGTATGTTTAGGCTAAAGAGGCCTTATGGTTTTAAAGTGACGATCCAAAAGGCTTTCTCTATCACGAATTTGGGAAAATTTAAAAATTTAAAATCCTCGTTTTTTCCTAACTGGACCTTTTCTAAAAACAAAGCCCTGAAAAAATTTTTTGCTGGATTTGGGGAGAGTTGATGAAATGTCGGCAGCGTTAGAAAAAATTGCGATTGCCAACGACATTTTTTTCAAACCCGGGCACTACTTTAAAACTGCAGCAAATTAAAGTATCAAATATCCCAAGGGAATTTTTTAGGTTTTAAAGGGACGGGGCCCAACGGGGCAAACCAAAGTAAAAAAAAAAGTCACTCACCCGTAATCCGTAGCGCAGGGACCCCCGGGCTGGGGGAGAGGCACTATAGAAAGCACAAAGTAGGTCCCAGTCCAAGGCCAAAAAAAACCCAAATTTTTTATTGGAACTTCAAAACCTCGGCTTCATACATCAAAGACTTGATCGGATCCAAAATGGGTTGTCAAATACAAAATCCACCATTATGGCATTAAAAAAAAAGACATTTCAACCGCGTTTTTTCCGACATGAAACGGTCGGGTTACTTTGGGCTAATCAAATCCCACATCGGGTTCCCCAAGCCATTTTGCGTCATAAAAAAGGGTTCCCCCGCAATATCAACTAAGGACAAAAAGAGTCATTTTTTGACTCGATCCTCGGGGATGGGGGAAACCTCTGACGACAAACCATGTGGTCTCCAGCGATACAAATATTCGGCCGCTCCGTGCGGTTTTCTATTTCAAAAAAACGGACGACTAGGAGAGGGGGCCCAAACATAAAAAACACACCAAAAAAAACCGGGAAAACCCAAGTATTTTCATGGATAATATTGATATCATTAATTTTAAAAATGGGGTTTGTCTTCGACAGGAGCAAGCTTAAAATTGGGTCCCCAATTTTGGGGTACAACAGCCCTTTTCATTTGTTTTCCACTATGAAAATTGTTAACAAATTCATCCGGACTTGACGTCGATAAATTTTTTCAACGCAGACACTACTAACATTTGCAAAATTTAAATGTATCACACAATAATTTTCGGGTTTTAAACTTTGATGAACAAATTCTTATTACTTTTTGCGGGAAATTGGCGTCGGACAGCATGGAAAAAGATTTTTTTTTTTTTTTTTTTTTTTTTTTTTTAGAGGGTAAAAATCCTTCTTACATCCCTTACAGTCTAGGACTGACGAAATGAGTATTTCAAACTTTAGTTAGCAAGACTAACTTTTTTACAACACCCCCCCGCCTCTTTTTTTCCTTCAAATTTTTCTGCCGAAAATAAAAAGGCTTTTTTGGGAGCTTCAAAATATGACACAACTCATTTTTTAGAATGGGGGGAAAAAGGCGGCTCAAAACAGTGATTATCCCAAATGCATGTATCAACTCAAATGTTGTCCCTGTTTTCCGATACTATATTTACGGTATTATTTAATAACCCTACAAAATCTATACCAGACACAACTTTCTTTTTTATTAGATAATTCATCTATGGCGTACTATCTCTATTTGCTTGAATTTTTGTGTGTCACTGACCTGTTGTTCCTTTCTTTTAGGGTTTTCCCAAAAGGTACACAAGTCTATCACCTGCCCCCAAAGAGACCTATCATCGGGCATATTCTATGTTAGAACCTTTATGTGAATGGCTTATTTCTTCTTCACCTTGGTGCGCCGGGCCCGGGGTATCTGCAGGACACAAGAGATGTCCTCAGACTATGGAAAAAAAATTTTGGCATTCACACTTCTCGGGATGTGCGTACGGGGAATCCCTGTATACCCCATACCACGGACGTCGCACTCTGCTCTTGAATTTCATTTTGCTCAATACAGTGTTTTTTCGGTTTTGACTTGCAGCAATTTTTTTTTTTCAGTTCGGTTTCTCATAAAACCACTTTTTTTTTTCTCTTTGACAAACATTTTTATTTACAGTTACGGGGGGTTTCCAGGGGAGCCAAATTTTCACCACTTTGCAAATTTAGTTATGTCCTGGTTTGAGCACAGTATATTTTTTCTAAAACCCAATCCTTTTTTTTTCGGACGTCCAGGGTATGGGAGGATAAGATGAATGTTGTTTATATGGGGGAGTTCACAGACAATGTCTGTTTTTTTGCGAATTTTAAATAACAACCCTCTTAACCTGAAAATCACCATCATTTTTTAATTCCACACAAGTTTCCTTCCAGCCTAACTTTAAAACAGGCCCCCCCCAACCTTTACATCCAAACTAAAACTTTCCGTAAGCCGTTAGTGGTAACACTATCCTACACTACCGTAGTTTTCACCCTAAAAACACACGTATTTCCATCCCGTCCGGGGATTTACCCAGCAAAACGCAACTGTTTTTCCCAACAAAACTTTTTCAATGAATCTCACAACATTAGCAACGTTTTTTTGCCAGAGGCTACCCACAGGGGTTATCAACGGCGCAACATAATTTTTGACGCAAAAGGGCCCTAAACTCTTTTACATCCGCAACAGGGGAAAACAGTCCCTAATATTCCCACATTTGGGAAATGATTACAACACACATTTTTCCTCCCTAAAAAATATTTTTTTAAGCTTTCCTATACTTTTTGAAGACGACTATTAAAAAATGTTTTGGCACAGGGGTGCAGATGGGAGCCAGACGTCCCTCTACTATAGGCAGTCTCATTGGTCCCAACTCTGTACGACCCCCCCCCAAACCCCCCCACCAACTGGGGTAAACACAGGGATTTTTCAATGCGGGTCTAACCCTTGTAAACTTTTCTTTTTTCTCAGATCACTCACCTTTCAACCAGGGGCAGCCTATAACATTAAAAAATATCTTAACTGTAACTCTGCCTCGTAGTCTACCTTGAAGGGGGGAATTTTTCAAAAATTCGATTCGGTCACTTCGCCGAAATTTTTCCCACAAAAATAAATTCGTCCAATTTCTTCGGCACGAACGGTTAAAAAGCAGCATTTTCCCGGCTCACAGACCTGCAGGGGGCTGTAGAATTGTGCCATGCTTAAATAGCGAGGGAGCTTGGTTTTTGGCTTTATACAATGTTTGGGGGTTTTTTGTATGACACGCAAGATTGCCCCCCTAGAATCGCTTCCTTTTAAAAAACCCTGGGACTTAAGAGGGCAAAACTGACCAAAAAACCAAGCGGGGAAAGTAGCCTGATAAAATCTGCACGAAAGCTGGGGAAAAAACAAGCTGAAGCCAGGTGGCAACAATAGTGACAATTGGGGGGTGACGGGGGCGCCAAGCAGCATGAGGGCAGGCATGGCACAATGACATTTTGGAGGTGGGCAAAAAACGAGGGAAACCACAGAGTGGGACAATGACCCGAAGCGGGTCACGGCGCAGTATGAGGCAGGCAGTGGCACAATGACATTCTGAAGGGGGCAAAACAGATTAGGCCACAGAGTGGCAAAAAATCACACAGGTGGAGTCACGGCAGCAGCAGTAAAGACAGGGAAAGGGGACAATGACATTCTGGAGGGGGCAAAACAGTATTAGGCCCCCAGAGTGGGACAACACACAGTGGGGGGAGGCACGGCGGCAGCAGTATGAGGTCAGGGAGTGGCACAATACATTCGGAGGCGGCAAAACAGTATTAGGCCACAGAGTGCAAAATTTAACCCGTTGGAGGCCGCGCAGCAATAAATCGGGCAGGGGCACAATACATTCTGGAGGGGGCAAACAGATTGGGCCAAGGGGGCACAATGATACAGTGTGGAGGCACACAGCACAGCAGGGAACAGGCAGTGGCACAATACTTCTGGAGGCGAAAACAGTATTAGGCCACAGATTTTGCACAATCACACAGTGTGGAGGTCACGACAGTAGCAGCTAGATCGGCATGGCAAAATACATTCGGGAGTGGCAAAACAGGGGGAACCCACAGAGGGCACAATGCTGAGAGCGGGGGTCACGGGGGCAGCACATGGGTCAGCAGTGCACAAGACACAGTGTGGAGGAATGGCGAGCCACACAGCACGAGGCAGAAAAGGGCAAAAGACACAGTGGGGGATCCCCACGGCAACAGCAACACAGCAGCAGCATGAGGTTATAGAGGGGCAAAAATGACAGAGTGTTGAGGTGGGGGCAATACCGCCCCCTGGTAAAGATGAGGTAGGGCAGATGGAGAAACTGTCAGCAGATGTGTGGCACAGGGGTGGGGGCATCAAAATAGGGCTGAGGCAGGTATTTTTGAACCCAACTGAGCCAAAGGGCATTGGGTGGGAAAATCCTGGCCGATCCACGCCTATTCATCTTGAAAAAGGGTCAGTCTTTCCACTTTTCCCGTGGAAAAAGCGGGTTCTCCGGGGGAAAGATGGCCCCCGCCGCACTTAACACCCGCACTGATGCCAATCTGGCCGGGCAGGACAGTTTTCTCCACTGCAAACTCGGCAAGTTGCGGCCACACATCCGTTTGGCTCCCCATAGTCCACGGATCTTCTAACTAGGTGGAAGAGTGCGTCCAATTAGGCCAAAACCTTTGGGTTCGGGGACAGCTCCAGGCCCCTCTGTTTTGCTGGGGGACCCCCTCCTAAATAGGCGGGTAAAGGAAGCTGCTTTTCATTGACTCCAGACTTGGGGTTTACTACTGAGGGAGCGGTACTGCCCTCCCCCCCCCCACCTTCTCCCGCAGCCGCGGCAGAACCTAGGAACCCCCCGGGTCAACCTGTCAGAGGAGGGATGATCCGCACATAGGCCACAGCCAACGATTTACGGGGGATTTCCCTATAGTATTTGTTTTTTGTTTTCCCTCTCAAAGCTGGGAAAAAGGCCCCTTTTTGGGACCGGAAAAAGGTCCAATAGGGGGGAGAGCCAAATCACCCCTTTCCCCGGATGCGACTTTTCGGGGGTCCTACCGGGCAAATAAGATCCCTCGGGCCATCTGCACAATGACTCCGACGGGCCCCCCTTGCCACCATTTCCACTGTAAAATGCCACGGTGCTGGGGGTCATCTGCCCTTTTCCCTCATCTCCATCCCCCCTCCCCAGCCCTCGTCCCCTCCTTTTCCCCTTTGGTAGAAAATCCACTCTTTTAACCAACAATGCTTCCTCCAATGTCCTCCTCCCCTTTCAATCCCCACCGACTCATGGGGCCACGAGATGTATCGCCACGCTCCAGTCCCCTGCCCAGACAGTTTTTTTTTCAGCATCGTTCCGGGACATGAACAGGGGAATGATGATTCATCCCAAGTCCTGGCGACGGACAAATAACTTCCCTCCTCAATGGCCTAAACAAACGGCAGTTCCCCACGCAGACTGCCACTGGCTGACATAAAAATTTACACGGGGGAGACTTCTGTCTGCCGGATCTCAAAAAACTTTAAATGCCTTTCTCTGTTCAACAGTCGGTCCAACTTTGGGCAGGCTAAAATTTCCCAGCGGGGGGAAACATCCATACAGAGGTGTTTGGGGGGGCCGTTCTCCCGCTGCAACCGAGGACTTGTGGGAAGGGATAAAGTGCATGCACAGTTTCCGGGCCATTTTCGAATGTTCTAAATGGGGTGGAAGACTTCGGGAAACCTTTTTCACAACCAGATTGAACACGTGCCCCATGCGGGGCCGAGGCCCACCCCTCCCTGGGTGCAGCCAGACACCAGTTCCCCCCTTTTCCCTCACCAGGTTTTCCGTTTTTTCAGTTGGCGCGGAGAAACCAACCGATTTCTTGCGCATACGGGGGCAGTTCCTCCCCTTTTGGACTTCGTTCCCGGGGCAACCAGGTGAAACTCGTGAACCGCGTGCCCTACCCAGGGGTATGAGGGAGCGTACTTGTGGAGGCGAGATGGGGGTGTGGTGGGGGAGGGGGAGGCGGCATTGCCAGGGAGCTTTGACAACTGGGGAAAGCACGTCTCCTTCCAATTTTTGGGTGTGCCGGGGGTGGAAGGCACATTCACCCAGGGGGCCTAAAGGGACATGTATGTCCCGACCGTATTAAGCTCCAAGACGCCGCGTGCCTGCACCTTGGAACAAACCGAAAGCTCAAGGACGACCCACCTTCTTTCTACAATTTATGAATCGGGTACGGGGCCCTTTTTGGAAAAAAAATTACGTTTTTGGAACTCCCATCCGGCTCGGCACAAGCCCATTAGTTCTCTGAACGGTCGAGTCCCCTTTTGGGAAAAGGGGAGGGACGCAGTACCAACAACTTGGACAGGACACAGTCAGCGCTGCACCTTAGGTGGTTGGACCAACTGTTTGTCTCTTTGCAATCGCCTCGCTGAACGACTGCGGGCCCATGAGTAGCGGGGAGCAGGAGCATCTGGCCCGGGGAATGATTTTCAAAGAAAAACACTCCCTTCTCAGGGGGGTGGGCCTTGACGGGCTAAAGGGGCCCATGCGTGCCACTGGCGCTGCTGCTGCTCTTTTGCTGGGGCGGGGGAGGGACCACCACATCTAACCAGTTTCCCCCGGGCCCCCGGGATGGTGACCGGCATGGTTGACGCAGGCCTTGCCAACGTTAGCTCCCGGCCCACGCTTCACTTCTGCCCACAGATTCACATATACCCAATTCAACTCCTTCGGTGTCTTAGAAAAAGAACTCCCAAACCCCGCCTATATCGGATTTTACGCTCAAAACTGAGTGACTACCCCGCCGCTCCCCCTCGCTGAGCCCCTTGCCGCACTTTCTTGGACCTGCGAAGCGGTTTTTTCCCCGGGCCGTTTTGGCTCCCGACCTCACACTGCGCAAACCGCGACTCACGGCCACACGACCCACTTGCTGGCTGCGCTCTGCCTGACGCGCAAGCTGACCCCTCTTCTCCGAAAATGATGAACCCTTGCCTCACCCGGCTCCCAAGTGCGGTCCTACATCATCTTCTTTTTGTGTTTCAGCGTCCCTGCTGTCCTCATCACCGTTCTTGGTAGCCTTTTGGCTGCCTCTCACAACATGACCTCCCATCCCACCCCACATCTATACTTTTGCCGCCTACTGCAAGAAGCAGGCGATATTGGCCCCATTTCTTCGCTCCAAGTACGCTGACTGCCCTCCTTAAAATTTTTTCATCCCGCATATGTGGGGCGAGCCCAGACCACATAGAGTCTCTGGGCTGAGGAACCGAGGGACAGAGGGGGCTGAGGACAGGTGAGGGGCCCCGACCCCTCCCGGGCCCGCCAACTAAAAGGTTTTTGTCGAGGGTTCCCCGCCTTGGCTGGGGTTGTCAGATTCATCTGGGAGGAAGAGGATGACCTAGTCAAACCAACAAGAACCCTTTTTTTGCGAAAAACACACGGCCGCTAGATGAAAAGGGCAGTTTGGCCTCACCGAGTGACCCCCGCTGCGAAACCCCCTTGCTGTGCGCGACCTGGGCCTGTTCCAGGGAAAGTTTTTTGCCACTGCCCCCTCCGCAGGGGCAACCTGCCACCTCCTGTCCCGACATACTGTTTGTTCTAAAATGACAGACACTGTTTTTTATATGAATCTTTGATAAATAACACCCTTTTTTGACTCCAAATGAACCCAGTAAAAAGCTTGGAAACACTTGGATTAAATTTCGCCCACAAATGGCCAGGGAAAAAATTTTCTTGTATGTGTCGTTTTTAAAAACACTGTGTGTTTTACTAAATGTAAAAGCACAAACAGGCTTAATTAACCCTTCGGACATGAATTAGGCTACAGGGAAAAAATTTTTATATTTTTTGGCGTTAAAAAGACGGGTTTCTTGGGGGGCACACACCCAAAACAAAAGCTTAATTTAAACCCCGGATGTAAATTTTCCCAAAGAATTAGCCGCGAAAAAAAGTACTTTGTACGTTTTACAATTGCGTGTTTTCTACGCCACACAACAAGAATACGTTGTAATTAACCCTTTGCTTTGATTAGCTACAGAAAAATTTATATATTTTGGGTTTTTAAAAAGACGGGTCTTGGGGGCACACACCACAAAAAAAAGCTTAAAATTACCCCTGGGTTAAATTGCCCAAAGAATTTACCCCACAAAAATATAGCTTTGTTTGCGTGTTAAATTGCTGTTTTCTACCCACACAAAAAGAAAAGTTGTAATTAACCTTTGCTTGTGAATTAGCTACAGGAAAAATTTATATATTTTGGGTTGAAAAAGACGTTTTTTGGGTCAGCACACCACAAAACAACCTTAATTAACCCCCGGATGAAATTTGCGCCAAAGAAAAGAGCCCCACAAAATGTAGCTTTGTAGCGTTTCAATTGCGTGTTTTCTACCCACACAACAAAAGATAATTGTAATTTCCTTTGCTTGAATTAGGCTACAGGAAAAAATTTTTATTTTTTGGCGTTTAAAAAGACGGTTTCTTGGGGTCAGCACACCACAAAAAAAAGCTTTAAATTTAACCCCCGGAGTAAATTGCGCCAAAAAATTGAGCCCCACAAAATAGTAGCTTTGTACGTGTTTCAATTGCGTGTTTTCTACCCCACACAACAAGAGAACTTGTTAAATTAACCTTTGCTTGTAATTAGGGTACAGGAAAAATTTTTAATATTTTGGCGTTTTAAAAAGACGGTTTCTTGGGGGCACACACCAGCAAAACAAAGCTTTTTAACCCCGGGTGTAAATTGCCCAAAGAATTGGAGCCCCACAAAATATAGCTTTGTAGCTGTTACAATTGCTGTTTTTTCCCCACGCCCCACAAACAAGAATACAGTTTAATTAACCTTTTTCTTGTGAATTAGGCTACAGGAAAAATTTATAATTTTGGGGTTGAAAAAGACGGTTTTTTTTTGGGTACACCCAGCAAAAACCGCTTAATTAACCCCCGGGTGTAAATTTCGCCAAAGAAATTTTGCCCCACAAAAAGTAGCTTTTTTAGCGGTTACAATTGGGTTTTTCCCCACAAAACAAGAGAAAGTTGTAATTAACCTTTGCTGTGAATTAGGCTACAGGGGAAAAATTTATATATTTTGGGGTTGAAAAAAGACGGTTTTTTTTTTGGGTCGCACACCACAAAACAACGCTTAATTAACCCCTGGATTTAAAAGCGCCAAAGAATTGAGCCCCACAAAATAGTAGCTTTGTAGCGGTTACAAAGCGTGTTTTCTACGCCCACAACAAGAAACAGTTTAAAATTTAAACCCTTTTTTGTGAATTAGCTACAGGAAAAATTTATAATTTTTTTGGGGTTGAAAAAGACGGTTTCCCCGGGGTCTCACACCAGCAAAACAACGCTTAATTTTAACCCCCGGATGTAAATTGCGCCAAAGAATTGAGCAGCCAAAAATGAAGTGGTATTTGTATTGTAAAAACGCTGTTTCTTTAATTGAATACAACAGGAACTGGCTTAGATCCCACTTGGATATTGAATGTATATGCAGCTGCAGTGGACGCTCACTGGATTTCAGATCCAATACCCCAAAAAATTAGAAATAGAACATTAAGAGAACAGTCTCTGAGACAAGCTGAGACACCCCACAGAAATCGCTATATAAAAATCAATTCTTCAGTAAGAGCTATCAGCTGTGGCAGCACCTTCCCTGATGAGCACAGTGAGAGGAGTGTGAGCTCCCGGCGTCGCGCCCGGACTTATATAGTGCGGTGACGTCACAGAATCCCGCCGGTCTCTGATTGGCTTCACCTCTGCACATGTCATGCAGGCTATGCCCTTCTTCCTCCCAGAGTGCTGTGCCCCATGTAGCGCCATGTGCTCGCAGCCATTTTATCAATCAAAAGCACACTTCTTTCACCCGAAGTACCCCAAAGTTCGACTTCGTTCCGAACCGAAGTTTTCCTGAAATTCTAAACGAATTCCACTTCGTTAGAATCGATTCGCCCATCTCTAGTCTACATCATTGAATGTACACACTGCCACTTGTATTATGTTGGCTCCACTACACGAAAATTTAAAATTCGAGTGTGTGAACACCTCAATTACATTGAAAATCCTGGCAATCGCAATATTTCTAACGCTGCACGACATTTCATCAACTCTCACCAATCCAGCAATAAATTTTTCAGGGCATTTGCTATAGAAAAGGTCCAGTTAGGCAAACGAGGAGGTAATCTTATTTACCGATTACGTGATAGAGAAGCCTTTTGGATCGTCACTTTAAACACCATATGGCCTCATGGCCTCAACATACGAAATGAAATCCTTTATCATTATTAATGTATATATTTGAAGTTTTGTTACAGGCCTGGCTGTTTCAGTATTTCATTATTGGGTTTTTTTTATTTTATTTTTTCTCTTTTCCCCATTTTTTTTTTCTCAATGTTATGTCGTGCACATTTGTCATACTTGCTCTCTTTTGTTTCATGTCTTTATTTTCTGTCTCATAGGACTTATATTTGTGTGGGCTCACTTTTGTGTATTTGAGATTTGTATTTCATTTTATTTAGTTGTTTTTATTTCAGGTTCTTGTCCCCTGCAGTCAGAGCTATGAGGCAGTCTGTTGTACATGTCACTATGTATTGCGCCGACTGTCTATGCTGTCCTTGTCCTAGCCATGTCCGCTTTGGTCCCAATTCTGTCGGTGCAGGCGCGGCCGGTTCTGCAGCGCCTTTGGTGCGCAGGCGCCGATGCCTGCCCGTACTGTGGTTGTGGGTAAGATTCCGGTTCCGTTCGCTTCGGCCCCGACTCCTTCTGCGCACGCGCGTCGCTGTCTGGGATGCCGATATTGCGCAGGCGCCGGCGTTCTTACATGCTATGATTAAGGGGCAGTCGCCCTGAAACGCGTAAGCTTCATTCATCTCCCCTGTGCATGTTTGCCATTTTATTCTAATATTACTCAATAAATATTGGATTTTTTACTGGCCTTTGGACTGCTGGACCATACGTTTGTGCTTGCTATGGTGCACGACTATCTGCGTCTCAACACTGATGTTTTTTGGATGTGTAACGGACCCAATCGACTTCTGGGTATCCAAAATGGATAAATGGCCCGAGCTCGCTCGCCACGCCATAGAGGTGTTGTTCTGCCCAGCAGCCAGCGTCATATCTGAGCGGACCTTCAGCACAGCTGGAAGAGTCAATACATACAAACGCATCCGGCTTTCCACAGATAATGTGGATCGTTTGACTTTCATCAAGATGAATCAGGCATGGATCTCTGATGATGTTGTGGCCCCAATTGCCGAGGTCACCGATTAGTTGCCGGTCTACTTCACATTCCTCTTCAAACAGAAATGGTCCTCTTGAAAAATGTTTTTTTAAATGATCATTTCTCTCTGCAATTTTTATTCTCAGTTCCCAAAAGATCATTTTGCTGGTTTTGCAGTGTGGAGACTATAAAAGACACCAAGGTTTCATGACAAAACCGTATTCCATTTACTCACTTTATCTTTAGAATTTTTCGCATTGTCAATGGTTTTGAGGTCATGTTGCTGTGAGATACAACTATAATTATGGTCCTTTGGAACAGAAATGTGGCTTCTAAGTGGCATTTCTCCATCACAATTTTTAATAGTGGCTGAGAAGTCATATTTACAATTTTTTGGGGTCATGTTGCTGTGAGATACAGCTATAATCATGGTCCTTTGGAACAGAAATGTGGCTTCTAAGTGGCATTTCTCCATCACAATTTTTTTATTTTATTTTTTTAAACACGTTTTATTGCATTTTCACATTTGATATAACATAACAGCTCTGACATGGAGTGTATCTGGACATAAACAAGCATTTCAAGCCTGTGCTCGAACAATGAAGGTATCATGTACAGAGTCCAAACATGTACAAAAGACTTAAACAGAACTTGTGCGATAAAAACATCCACGAACTTTCAAGGATTGTTGTGCGTGCGTTTGTTTGTGCGTGCGTCACCTCCTCACCTCAAAGAGAAACCTCAGTATATAAAATATATACATAGCCAAACTCGAGATCTGAATCGGAGTAGTCTGTCTATGGCGGCTGCGTGTCATGAATCTGGAGCCTTCCCAGTGTACCGCCAACCCCCTCCCTACAGTACCATCCTGTGTATTGAAAAGTTTGCATTAGCACTCTGATCTCCCTGTCTGAGTAGTGGGATTCAATAAAAGTTCTCCAGCGCCTGAAAAAACCAGGTGTACGCACTTCTTTCTGTCTTGAACCTGTCGGCAACTAGATAATCCTCCAGCTGCTTCATGATCCCAATGGAAGGCGGCAGGGTGGGTTTAATCCAGTGCTGGAGTAAGCAGCGCTTTGCAGCAAGCAGAGCTATGTGAATTATTCCTGGGTATTTCGGTGTGTGTCCCCCTCCCCCTTTGTAGTAACCCCTTCTCCATCTTCAGGCGGTCTGTGAGAATGGAATATCAGAAGGTCATAGTGTTTCTGTAGCTGGACTCTAAAATGAACTTTAATATATTCAATAACCTTATCCCAATAGTCCTGTGACAACTTGCACTCCCACAGGCCATGCCAGAGGTCAGTTTTGTACATCCCACACTTGGGGCAGTGCTGTAGCCTGTCAGGGAATCCCGGGGAGACAGGCAGGTTGAAAGCGTAGATCGCATTGTGAATTATTTTGAAGAAGGTTTCTCGCCACGTTTCACATATGATATGTTGGCGAATGGCTCCGAGCCCCTCGAGAATTTTTTCTGAAATCTGAGCATCCCCCAAAAAAAAAAAAAAAAAAAAATAAAGCGCCGCCGCCAATACTGAAAGGCCTGTGAGTTTTTCCGTCTCAGGCACCATCCCCTCATTATAGTATACAAGCCAGAAAGGAAACAGATTTCCCTATGGGAGGTGAGAAAGACGTCAAAGTCATTCGGAGCTGTCTCCTGTGAGATATCCCTCAACCTACTGTTGCAAAAATAAAAGAGTTGGTATGCTGTGAGTAAATGCGTGCCCGGCAGGGAGAATTTTTCTAGCATCTCCGTGGGTTTAAGCCATCTCTGTGCCGTGTCATGCATTAGCTGGCCCGCCGTCTGCAGACCCCTGTCTCTCCACAACCGAAACATGGGGTTGGAATGGCCTAACGGGAACTCTGGATGATCCCACAATGGCATAGTTTTGGATATCGCAAAGGAGAGGCCCATTTTCTTTCGGATTTCCTACCAGACCATCAATGTGTCACGGATCAGCGTAGAAGATTTAATCGGGGCAGGCAGCTTGGGGTACTTTGTGTGGAGCAGGGCTTGGGGGTGCAGGGTAAAATTAGCTCCCTCTGTATGTCCCAGTTGGAGAAGTGACTCCGCCCCCACACCCAGTCTAGCATATGCCTGGCCAGGCATGCGAGGTTGTAGCCCCTGACATCTGGGAGGTTCAGGCCTCCCTCCCTAGTTGGCAGCATTAGTTTCCGCAATGCACTCCAGGGTTTTTTCCCCACCCAGATAAACTTTGAAAAACAGAAGTTGACCCTATTGATATCTACATGCTTAAACAGGAATGGTAGGGTCTGCAACGGGTAGAGCAGTTTTGGGAATATCATTTTAATAGCGTGACATCTACCAGCCAGCAAGAGCAGAAGTGAGGACCACCGCTGAAGGTCCTGAGAGATTTTTTCGAATAGCTGGGGGTTGTTCAGCCTATATAATGTATCAGGGGTTCTGCCAATTTTTAAGCCCAGATAGGTGATGTGGTTTGGGGCTTGTGTGATATCCACACCAAGGGCGCTCCATTGCGAGGGTGTGAATTTAGGACCTATTTCCAGGATCTCACTTTTGGTGACATTTATCTTGTACCCTGACAAATTACCAAAGAGGTGTAAGGTATCAATGACTTTGGGAAGCTGGGACAGGGGGTCGGACATAAACAGTAGCAAGTCGTCCGCAAAGAGTGCGGTCTTGATTTCCCTCCCTCCCACCTTGATTCCCACAAATAAATCTGATTCTTCTAGGAATTTAGCCAGAGGTTCTAGGGCTAGGTTGAAAAGAAGGGGGGACAGCGGGCATCCCTGTCTTGTACCCTTCCTCAACGGGAACCTGGGGGAAAGGTGACCTGGTGTATGGATTTGTGCGTTGGGACCATTATAGATGGCAGAGAGGAACATTCTAAAGGAACCCGTGATTCCCATCGTGTCCAGAACAAGCCAGAGCCATTCCCAACCGACGTTATCAAAAGCCTTTTCTGCATCTAAGGCCATCAGGATAGGCTGGTCATCTGGCACTGGCCTGCGATGGACCTGTTCAAGGACTGCTAAGACCTTTCGAATGTTACCCACCGCTGCCCGTCCCCTAATAAAGCCCTTCTGCGCTGGGCCGATTAACTGCGGCATAAGCCCCGCCAGGCGATCAGCCAGGATCTTGGACAGGATCTTCTGGTCAATGTCAATGAACGAGATAGGTCTGTAGGAAGCGAGGAGCAGTGGGTCCTTGCCCTTCTTGGGTATAACTTTGATGAAAGCGTTTCTGGACTCTGAGCGTATAATCCCTGTGTGAAGGACTGAGTTATAGTAATTTGTAAGAATAGGGGCAATTTGGTCTACTAGAATTTTGTATATTTCCCCTGAGAACCCATCAGGGCCCAGCACCTTCCCTGTCTTAAGCTGGCGGATGGCTGTCCTAACTTCCACTTCAGAAATATCCTCATTTAAAGCATCTCGCTGTGAACTTGACAATTTGGGGAGTTTTACTTTGGACAGAAATCCCTGGCTGTCAGATGCAGGAGGTTGGTCATCTGTAGAGTAGAGCGAGGCGTAGAATTGCCGAAAGGTGTCATAAACACGTTCCGGGTCAGGCGTCACAGACCCATCTGATGTACGAATGGCCGGGAAATGTGTGGGCTTGTGGGAGCCTTTCAGGATTCTCGCCAATAATTTCCCCGATTTGTTCCCATATCTAAAGAGAGTAGAGTGCATATGGGATCTATACTGTTCTTCCCTGCGGTCAGCCCACAAGTTAAACTCCCGCTTGGCCTTCTCCCATTTCAACCTGTGCGGGTCCGACCCATCCTGGAGAAAAACTTTGTAAGTCTCCCTGACAGCTACAGAGGCTTTCATGTAAGCGTTCTTCAGGCGTTTCCTATACGAGGAAGTATAGGCTATGATCCTGCCTCTTAGTACTGCCTTTGCTGTTGCCCAGTACAGCCCCGGTTCAGTTTGGTGGATTCCAATGTCGTTGGCATACCCCGTCCACCAGTCCCTGACCAAGTCAGCAAAACTTTCTGTCTTGGCCAGATATGCAGGGAACTTCCAAATAAAGTCCGTACCCTTTGGGAACGTGTCTGCCAAGTCCAAAGAAACTGGGATGTGGTCAGAAATGACCATCTCCATTATTTGAGCGTTTTCTACTCTATTGGATAAATTGTCTGAGACAAGCAAGTGATCTAGCCTGGACCACGGCTGATGGACAGAGGAGAAGAAGGTGAAGTCCCTCTCGTCTGGATTCCTTTCTCTCCAGCAATCGTGGAGGTTCGTGGTGTCCACTAACCTGTGTAAGACTCCCTTCCCTGTCCCCTGGGTGTAACTCCCCCTCTGTTTAGCTAGAGGGCCTCCTCGTCTATCAATGAGAGAGTCCATGACTTCCTTCATGTCGCCCCCTATGATCTGCTGTTGAGCCCGGTCAGTACTGATTCTTTCCCCAAGATCCCGGAAGAAGGCCCGACTGTGGCCATTCGGTCCATACACATTAAATATACTAAGGTCCCTACCTCCCCATTTGATCACCAGGTGTGAGAGTCTCCCATCCATATCGTGGACATATGAAATTAGCTCAAATGTAAAGCTTTTGTGTATAAGGGTGACGACCCCCGCTTTACCCCCAACCGCTGGAGACCCGAAAACCTGACCCACCCATAGCCTTTCAAGACGTCTGAGGTCCTCTGCCACCAGATGGGATTCCTGTAAAAGAACCACATCTGGGCATAGCTTCTTTAGATGTCGGATCACCTTCATCCGCTTGTTAGGGGAGCGGAGCCCCTTTACGTTCCAAGAGATGATCCGCATACAAAGAACCTTTTAAGGAGGTAAGGCCGTGGGTGGACAAGCAGCATGTGGGTCGCAAGTGGCCGTAACCCGTTACTTATGAAGCGCCATCTCAGAGTTGAATGTAACTGAGGTGTGAGAGGAGGAACGCACCGCACAAATGGAAAACTAAATAAAAAACACATTAAACAAACAATAACATGCTTCGCAGCATAGTTAAATAAAAACGCTAAAGAGAGATCCATTTTCCTCTCCCTTCGTCGCGTTGAAGTGACTCCCTTTTTTCCAGCGACAAGGGAACGTAGGAGAAACAGGGCAGAACCCGCAACTGACATCCCTCCCTCCCCCGCCAGCATGTAGCACAACCTGAAGCTCAGGCCCCTGGCCCAGGTAAATAAAACTGAGTAGTTAGAACTACAGTAAGTTGCGGTAAAGTTGCGGAAAAACATGACCCAGTAAAGCGCCACAGGGATACAACCCGTCAGCACCATCTCGGGCCATTTAAAAGGATACCACCCAAGATGGCGTCAGGCACTAAGCAAGGTCCCAGTGTGACCGGCAAAGCGTCCATTGTCCTCCGGTCGGATTATGGACCTGTCTTGCATCCGCCTTCGGCTGTCGTCGCTCCTTGGGTGAGAGAGGTGGAGGAGACGGTGATCGGGTCCAGGGAGCGTCTCTCTGTCTCTTCTTGAAGGTATTCCCGAGAGTGCTGTCTCTTGGAGGTGCCTCAAAGGATCCCATGGAGTCCCCAGCGTCCAGAAAGCTGGAGAGAGATCTTTCCACCTCATCTGCTGGCGAAGAAACGTGGAGGCCCGTCCGGGTCTAGGACCTTGAGGGTGGCTGGGTATAGAATTTGAAATCGGATTTTCTGTTTGAAGAGTGCTGTACATATCCTGCTGAATGCTCTACGTCGCTGAGAGACATCGGCAGAAAAGTCCTAGAATAACAGCACATTGTGACCTTTTATGAGTAGAGGGACATTTAACCTGCGATAGGCCCGTAGTACCTCAGACTTGTCGTTGAAGTCCAAAAACTTCATAATGACTGTGCAACTACGCTGTCTGGTTTGCGCCCTAGGAGATTGCGGGGCACTGCGTTCTGGGCCTATTCGGTGTACCCTTTCAATACGGCACATATGGCTTAGCCCCAGGGCCGCTGGTAGTGCCTTCTGGCACAGGTCCTGGAGCTCTCTTTGTTTAAATGACTCAGGGAGCCCCACCAACCGAAGGTTGCTCCTTCTGGAGCGGTTCTCAAGGTCCTCGATGCGCTCCTGCTGGACCAATTGGGCTTAGGCGCAGAGCTTTAGTTTGGCATTAAGTGTACTGTTATCGGCCTCAAGGTCATTTACTCTGGTCTCCAGCTCGTCTAATCTGGCAGCGTGATCCTGTACCTCGTGCTGAAGTTTGGTGAGAGAAGCCTGGACTGTGGCCTCTAGTGTGGCCTGGAGGTCAGGGGCGATGTGCCTTGCCACTTCCATGGCTAACAGCTTGTAGTCAATTGCATATGGTGCTGTGGCCTCCAAAGTGGGGTTAGGGCAACTGTGGTGAGATCGGGTGGGAATGGATATGTGTTCCAGCTCTGTCTCTGCCGCTAACCCGCTGCTGCCGCGCACCCCCTCCTCCTCTCTGACCTGCTTGTGCTGTCTGAGCTGGTGTGCTGAGGTTGCGGCCGCCATCTTGGACTCTGCCTGAGGCTGCTCTCCAGCGGTTCCCGGTCTCTCTGCGCTCCGAAGAAGGTAGCGCTCCATCAACGGGTGCTGCGGATGGCGTGCTGGCCTTTAGCAGCCAGTCACTGCGGCCGGGAGCGGGAGCCGAGGGGCACTACGTCTCCATGCGCCGGCGCCGCAACCGGAAGTCCATCACAATTTTTAATAGTGGCTGAGAAGTCATATTTATAATTTTTTGGGGTCATGTTGCTGTGAGATACAGCTATAATCATGGTCCTTTGGAACAGAAATGTGGCTTTTAAGTCGCATTTCGCCCTCACAATTTTTAACATTGGCTGAGAAGTCATTTTTATAATTTTTTGGGACATTCTGCTTTGAAATGCAGCAATACTACAGGTCCTATTCTAAAAAATGTTGTTTCTAACAGACATTTCTGCTTCACAATTGTCAAAAGTGGCTCAAGGGTCATGTTTTGAATTTTTGGGGGCATTTTGCTGTGAAATGCAGCTAGACTACAGGTCCTATTCTAAAAAATGTGGTTTTTAACAGACATTTGTTCTTCACAATTGTCAAAAGTTGCTCAAGGGTCATGTTTTGAATTTTTGGGGGCATTTTGCTGTGAAATGCAGCTAGACTACAGGTCCTATTCTAAAAAATGTGGTTTTTAACAGACATTTGTTCTTCACAATTGTCAAAAGTGGCTCAAGGGTGATGGTGCTGTCAAAAACAGGAATAGGTAGGACACTGTCAATGGACACATATTGCAAAATGACTTGTTTTTGCAAGATCTTTATAATAGCTAGCAATTCCTGTAGTGAGACAACCCATTTAATACCATTAAAAAAAAGAGAAAAAAAGACGTGGTGGGATTCCATCCTATTTTAAAAATGTGTTTTCTAGAATTAAACTACTAAAAAACTTGCATGTACAAAATAGCTGATACAAATATTCCTCTGAATTGTACAAGGGAGGTACAGGAAGACTTGAACAGATGTAGGTTACCCAGGACAGGTATAGTCAATGTCCAGTTCAACTAAAATGGTGGTTGAAAGACTCCTTTTTCCTGCACTTTTTAATCTGTTGGTCAGACAGGTTTAATTGTCATTCTGTGGTTCAGGACAGGCATAGTCAATGTCCAGTTCAACTAAAATGGTGGTTCAAGGACTCCTTTTTTCCGGCACTTTTTAATCTGTGGGTCAGACAGGTTTAATGGTCATACTGTGGTACAGAACAGGTATAGTCAATGTCCAGTTCAACTAAAATGGTGGTTCAAAGACTCCTTTTTCCGGCACTTTTTAATCTGTGGGTCAGACAGGTTTAATGGTCATACTGCGGTCCAGGACAGGTATAGTCAATGTCCAGTTCAACTAAAATGGTGGTTCAAAGACTCCTTTTTCCGGCACTTTTTTAATCTGGGGGTCAGATAGGTTTAAGGGTCATGCTGCGTTCCAGGACAGGGATAGTCAATGTCCAGTTCAAGTAAAATGATGCTTCAAATAATACTGCCTTCTGGCACTTTTTTAATTTGTGGTCATGCAGGATTAAGGGTCATGCTGTGGTACAAGACAGGGATAGTGAATGGTCTGTGATTTTCTTTCCGTGGCTTTTATAACCTAAGTGTGTTGCCTAAGATGTAGCACGTATCCAGTTTAATGTTGTGGATGTTAATTCCAGCTTCTCCAGCCCTGTTTGGGTGTAAGAATGAAGGTGTTGTTCCTCTCCCATAGAATTTAATTATCGACTATCGGAAATCGTCTTGATAATTGCTGATATTGACTATCGACCCGATGACGATAGTCAACGTTATCGCTCATCACTACTGAGGATGAGAAGAAATTTATGTTAAATGTGAAGCCTACTATTGCTACCTTTTGTGCATTACCAAAAGTGCATATAGAGGTTATGCCAATACCAGGAAGACCGTTAGTCTCAGGTAGAAATAATTTAACACAAGGACCCAGTACGTATGTTGACCGTATACTGATGCCCTTTGTCACTGGCCTTTCTTCGTATCTTAAAGATATGAAGGACACTGTGATGAGAATTAACGATCTAGTAATGAGTGAAAGTAAACTTCTTGCAAGTTTAGATGTAGAAGCCCTATATAGTAACATCAGACATGACCTGGGCCTGAATGCAAAATATTTTTTTGAATACAAGAGGTATGCAATTTATGAAACATAATGATTTTGTTTTACAGCTATTGGATTTTGTTTTGACACATAATTATTTTTTGTTTGATGGCACCTTTTATCTACAGATAAAGGGAGCAGCCATGGGCATAGTCTGTGCGCCAAGCTTTGCTAATTTATTTTTAGGTTGTTGGGAGGATGCTATAGTTTTTTCTGCAGGCATTATGGGAAAGGAGCTGGAAAGCTCCCTGCGCCCTCTATAGGTTGTAACAAATCCTCAATTTACTTCTGAACCAGCTCCTTTCCCATAATGCCTTGTGATATGCAGATGCTTAGTAGTGGGCTAAAAGGCAATCAAAACACTACACACCTTAACTGGTGCTCTCCATAAGGAGAGATGTTCCCCTTCTCTCAGCCACTCATTGCCTCCCACCAGTCAAGCCAATATCGCTCTGCTCTACACTGATGAGGGGCAAAACCCCGAAACGGCGTATGTAGATGAGCAATATTGGCTTGACAATTATTCCTTTTTGCTTCTCAAAGATTCAGTGAATCAGAAGTAAATTGAGGATTTGTTACAACCTATAGAGGGTGCAGTGAGCTTTCCAGCTCCATTTCCATAATGCCTTGTGATATGCAGATGCTTAGTAGTGGGCTAAAAGGCAATCAAAACACTACACACCTTAACTGGTGCTCTCCATAAAGAGAGATGTTCCCCTTCTCTCAGCCACTCATTGCCTCCCACCAGTCAAGCCAATATCGCTCTGCTCTACACTGATGAGGGGCAAAACCCCGAAACGGCGTATGTAGATGAGCAATATTGGCTTGACAATTATACCTTTTTGCTTCTCAAAGATTCAGTGATTAGAAGTAAATTGAGGATTTGTTACAACCTATAGAGTGCGCAGTGAGCTTTCCAGCTCCTTTCCCATAATGCCTTGTGATATGCAGATGCTTAGTAGTGGGCTAAAAGGCAATCAAAACACTACACACCTTAACTGGTGCTCTCCATAAGGAGAGATGTTCCCCTTCTCATTGTTTTTACTGAACACTTTCCAATATTCACAGATTCGATTTTATTCTGGGGGCGCTTTATTGATGATATATTGATTTTTTGGGACGGTAGTGAAGAACTATTTAAGGATTTTGTATCTAGACTTAATGATAATGAAATTGGGATGAAATTCACCTTTGAAATTCATCGAGAGAATATAAATTTTTTGGATCTTCAAATTATGTTGGATGACAACAAGCAGCTTCAGACAAAGATATTTTGGAAAAATACGGCTACCAATAGTTTGTTACACTTTTCTAGTTGGCATCCACCTTCTCTACAAAAGGGGATTCCCATAGGCCAATTTCTTATGGCTTGTATTAACTGCTCTACATTAGAGGCTTTCAATGAAGAATGTATTAAGTTAAATGCACGTTTTCAGGCAAGGGGTTATCCAAAAAAATGTTTGAGGAAGGCGTTTAATAGGGCTTTGACTAGTGACAGAGGACATTTATTAATTAGTAAACAAAAGGAGAAGGAAAAAACTGATTTAATTTGTTGTATAGGTACCTTTGATGATAGAGCCAACGAAATGAGAGGTATACTTAGATGACATTGTCACATCCTGAGAACAGATCCAGTACTCTCTGAGGTGATTCCAAAATATCCTAGTGTCACATATAGAAGAGGAAAAAATCTTAGGGATGAATTTGTGCATAGTCACTTTGAGGGAGATGGCCAAAAAACATGGTTACAGTCTCCGATGGTAGGCTCATATCCCTGTGGCAATTGTTCATTTTGTCCATTTATATGGAAAACTAAGGAATTTGTTAATCCCATTGATAAGAGAAGATTTGAGATAAGACAAATTGCTCAACTGTAAAACCAGAGGGGTGATTTATGGGGCTATATGTACTTGCCCCAAGATCTATGTGGGAAAAACCATAGCGGAGTTTCGTCGTCGGATCTTGAAACATCTGAGTACTATTAAAACTAGAGGTGATACTCCCCTAGCGAGACACATTTTGGAAGTACATAATGGTGAAATAGAGGTGCTGAAATTTTGGGGCATCTGTGTGAAAAAGCTAGGGGAAAGAAAGGGCGATCTGGATGTAGTTTTATTGCAGGAAGAGGCAAAATGGATATATAGACTCAATACATTGAACCCTAGAGGCCTAAATGAAGGCTTTTCATTTTCAGCATTTATTTAATCCTGCTGATTCCCTATATAATTTTTGAAGAAACATGATATAGGTGATTAAGCACGGTCAGTGGTACAAGCATGGTTGAATACATGACTATAGGAGCACCAGAGTTTACATATGTTCTTTTTTTTCTCTCTTCCCCTATCCCCCTCCTGCTCCCTCTGCCCCCACCTTGTCCCTCACTTTCCCAGTGTTTTGCAATGATGTTAGGTATTGATCACATGAGACAACAGTTTCTATTTAACAAATTGGGATATATGTATATTTTTTTATTTTTTATTTATTTTTATTTTTTGCATGAAGAATTTGTTGCAATGAAGCATTAATTTATACAGTTGTTGCTTGACGGAGCGTTCGGGGTAGATTACCATCTTTTATGTAAAAATTTATTATTTTTCCCCTGTGTGATTTTGTGCTAAAAAAAAATCAATCTGCAAAAAAATGTATTTTTAAATACAATAGAGAAAATGTTAACTTTTCTGCATTTCCCCATTGTAACGTAAGGAATTGGGGTAATGCTGAGCCCTGTAAGAAAAAAATTTTAAGGGGGAAAGGTGGAGGTCAAGTTGCGGGGGGAGGGCGGGCTAACCAAAAGGCCTGTAGTTTATTAAAATGAAATATATATATTAGATCGGGGAGAAAAGGTTTGGGGAAAGAGATAAGAAAGCAGGTACATATAAAGGAGTATGTATTCCGTAAATATGCATATTGGGACAAAGGGGAGAAAAGGTTCATGGGAAGTGATTAAGTGTGTGTGCGTAAAATAAAAACACTATTTGCTTAGTGTTTTTAGGTGAGCCCGCGATAATAATATGGAGAATTGGACGGAACCACAAGTTAGGGCAGAAAAAGTCTTGGTACAGTTCGTGGGCGGGGGGGGCTGGTAAGATAGGGCGCAAGCCCCGCTATGAGATGGGGGAATTTGTTGAGAATTTGTTTTTAAAAATAGAGCAGCCCCTAGTATCAGTATGCAGCAGGGGGAGTAAAAAAGGGGGGAAAGGGGTTTTTTTATTCTTGGTGGTAATTGGTGGACCTGAATAGGGTGTGAGTAAAATATATTAAAGGAAATGGCTGACCCATGGGACTGGACCTCTACCCCTGATGAAAGGGGTTTAGTGGTGAAAAAATGTTGGGGAGGTGGGATGCATTTTTTAAATTTTGATTTTCACTCTTTCTACAGTGTCACCCGCTGCAGGGGTCTTAAAGGGAAAACCCTTTATGTTTTTTTGTCCCTCAGGATTTGAAGACTGCCCCAAGTAGGATGTTTGGGATCCCTTTTTTGAGTTTGTAATATGTTATATAAGGGTTTACCAGACTTGTAATAGAAAAAAGGGTTATTCCTTTACAATTTGAAAGGGATAAATTGAAAGGTTAAAATCAGGTTTTTAAATGTGTTATAGATGTTTTGTTATAATAATAAAGTAAAGTTTTAGTGTTTTATATATTGAAATGATGGAGTTTAAGTTTGCCTATGGCAAAATAGTAAATATAGCGAAGTTCGAGTTCGACTCAAAGTCAAATGGAGAAGATGTTGGGGTTAATTTTTATACTTATACAGGTGAGGACAAGCTATATTTCCCTAACAGTACTCAACCACTAGGTGCTTTAGCCGGGCACGACACATTAAAGCGCCTAAAATGATACGTTGTGCACCTCTATAACACACAGCATATCATTGGTAGTGTATGTAATGCCCCTATCGAGACGCATTGAGCACGGAGTTTATGTAATGCGCCTATCGCCTATAAACTATTAATGATATGTTATGCGGCTCCGTGTGCAATGCGCCTTTTAAGGCATCGCACACACTACCAATGATATGCCATGTGCCACGATTTGCGTAGTGCGCCTAAAAAGGCACAATTCGCCTTTTAACGCGCATCATGTTTACTACGCAAGGTATACCTGACGCCAGATTTTTGAGAGGATCGTACTTTCAGGCGCACTTTACACTGACTTATTGCGCCTAAAAACTATTAAAATAGCGCATCAAACGCGATGTAGAACAATGGCAGTCAAACTATGCCCAGCATAACAGTGCCAGCCATACAGAGCCCTGGTATATACATACTAAACACACACATTCATATAGCGATTACCTTGGAACCAGCACTGCACCATCCCCGCTCACCATCGGTCTTCTGCTTTCTTCTGGTCCTGATTCCAATGGCTATTATGTTATGTACAGCTCTACATGTTAGTGTTGCCACTCATAACAAAACACCAAATCTTCATTTCATTCCAACTTTTATAAAAAATTAGGCACTTTACATCACAATTAGCTTTTCTTTCTATCAAGGAATTTTTACAATATTTGAGTTGTTTTGTTTAATTTTCTCATATAGGATTCAATCCTTATGGCAGCATATGGCATCCATCTTAATTATGCATAGCAAACAAACTTAGTTCATGATGTACAGCACACATTTAAAGAGCAGACATATACTCATTCGAGCTGGTGCCGAAGCTGCAACGTTTCGGAGGATTTATCCGCAATCGACCTCCTTTGACACACTTGACACGCTGCTATAAGGATTGAATCCTGCATGAAGTCAGACAGTGGGGAATCTGTCTTTGGTTGCCTTACTACTCATGAGCTAAATAAATGCCCTGAACCTGTTATTATAAAGGACTGCAGCAGTTATGTGCCATTAGCTGACATCACTGTTTGGAAGTACTAAACTGTGCTTCACTCTGAAACACAACAGCATTTATAGAAAACGTACATGGAGTGGTGCATATGAGGAGAGATTTACAGGCATAAACAGAGAAGTCCACTGTAGAGGTTAATTTACAGGATTCTCCCTCTACAAAGTCAGAATTTGGGAGTCTGGGATTTAGATATCAAAGTTATATGTCAGAATCAGGTTCAAGTGGCCAGGACAGAGAGGAGTTATATGTCAAAGTCAGTATCGGAATCAGGTGCTAGAGTTAGGTTTTAATCTCTTAGCTACGCAGACAGTTTTGACCTCTATGACAGAGCCCCATTTTTCAAATCTGACATGTGCCACTTTATGTGGGAATAACTTGTAATGGTTTTTACCTATCCATGTGATTCAGAGAAAGTTTTCTTGTGACACATTGTACTATAAGTTAGTAATAAGGTTTGTTGATACAGTCTTTGTTTATTTGAGAAAAATATAAAAATGTTGTGAACATTTGGAAACATTTGCAATTTTAAAACTTCGAAAATTTTGGCATTTAAGACAGATAGCTATGCCACACAAAACAGTGTATACAGTTGAAACCAGAAGTTTATATACACTATATTAAAAGACACATCTGCATGTTTTTCTCACTATCTGACATGAAATCAAAAAAAACCTTACCCGTTTTAGGTCAATTAGGATTACCAAAATTATTTATATTTGCCAAATGGCAAAATAATGAGAGAGAATTTTTGAGGCATTTTTCTTTTACTTTCTGCAAAGTCAAAAGTTTACATACTCTAGGATTACTATGCCTTTAAACAATTTGGGACAGCCCATATGATTTATACATGTCTCTGGAAGCTTCGAAAGATTTATTTTCAACATCTAGTTAGAGACATCACTGTGGATTTATTAAAAAATTAAAACACCAAAAAAACACTACCTCTGGGGAGTAACATCATGGGAAAATTTTACAGAAAAACAGCCAGAAACAGGAAGAGTAAATTTTGGACTTCACAAGTCTTTACCCTTCCCCTTGGGGCAGTTTTCAGATACCTGAAGGGGCTCAAAATCATCTGGGACAAACCCAAAAAAATTCAATTACAAACCAGAAAGGGAATAACCACCATCATACTGCTCAGGGAAAGGGGATGGGGTTCCCGTATCTTAAAATTAACCTCTTTGGTCCCCAAAATTTTACAAATCGAAACCCAAAACAAAAGCACAAGACAATTTTGGGAAAATTTTGACTGGGAAACTGGTAAGGAATGGTTTTAAATTTAAACCAAAAATTCAAGGGAAAATGTAAACAACATGGGGTTAAAGGCCCCCTCTGCCCGGAAAAAGCCATAAATTCAAAAGAAAACCCTAAAAGCCAAATTTAAAAGTTTTCAAAAGCACACCCGAAAATGAAGACCTACATTTTTTGGGACATGTTCGGTCCCATAAAAATAAAAAATTTTTCTGTTTGTTTCCTGTTTCCAATTTGGAAAATTTTTAGAAAAAGGGAGAAGCTTTGGAAGCCCAAGAACACCAACCCAACTTTTAAACATGGGGTTTGGGAGCAACATGTTATGGGGGTTAAAAACCCCGGGATGAGGGACGGTACATTTCACAAAAAAAAAAGGCATCCAAAAAAAAAGATTAAAGGGCAATACTGAAGCCACAAAAAAAAAACATCAACCCGGAATTTTTTAAAATTTGGGCGGAAAAGGGCTCAAAAATGGGCCAAGGACCCTTGAAAAAAAAAAAACCTTAAAAAAAAAAAAAAAAAAAAAAAAAAAAAAAAAAAAAAAAAAAAAAAAAAAAAAAAAAAAAAAAAAAAAAAAAAAAGGGAAAAAAAAAAAAAAAAAAAAAAAAAAAAAAAAAAGGTTAAAAAAAAAAAAAAAAAACCCCAAAAGGTTTGGGTTAAAAGGGTAACCAAGTAATGTTTTTGGAGTGGCCCCCAAAAACCCTGATCTCAAACTTATTGAAAAAATTTTGGGCAAAGCTGAAAAAGGGAGGTTTTTAAAACAAGGCCCACCTACAAAAATGGGCCAGTTAAAAACCGTTTTTGCATGAGGAATGAGCCCCAAATTTACCCACCCAACCCATTTGAAAGTTTTTGGGGAAAGGGTTTCCAAAACATTTTTACCCAACTCATACAGATTTGGGGAATGGGGACCAAATACTCATTAAATGTATGTACGTTTTTGTTTTTTTCAAAAAAGAAAAAAATTCCTTAAAAAAAATTCCCCCTCTTCCTCCCTCTCATTTTTCTTTGGGATTTGGCAAATATAAAAAAATTTTTGGGAATCCTAATTGACCCCAAAACAGGTTTAAAGGGTTTTTTTTTGATGTCATGGGCAATAGTGAGAAAAACATCATATGTGGGCCCTTTTTTATAGTTGGTTTTGGGAAACCTTTTTGGTTTTAACTTTAACTAGAAACTACAATAACCTTCTTTAGGTTAGCATAATTTTTAAAAAGTCTTTTTTAAATTTTTTTTTTGACGGAAGGGGACTTTTTAGATTTTTTAGCAATTTTTTTCCCCTTTTTTAAGAAAATTTTTTAAACCCGATTTTTTGTAGACCAGTCCGATTTAATAGGTTTGATGGGCCCTTTGCTACACCCCCAAAATGACTCCATCTAAAAACCTGTTTTCCCTTTAAAATTTCTAAATTACAGCTTTCACCTGTCATTTTCCCGGTAATTAACTGAGGGGCGTGCTTCTTGGCTGTCTCTCCCTCTCCCCCCCCCCCCTCCCATCACCACAAGGCAGCTACATAACTTCTATACGGGGGGGGGGGGGGGGGGGTTTTGCTCTCAGTTTTCACCGGGTTTGTGCCTGCCTATCTGTTCCCGGAGAGGCGAAAAAAGGAGTTAAAGAATATAAACTGTGTGCTAAAGAGCAGAGGGATGCAGTTTCCTATCCCCCCTGCTTTACTTACAAGTCCCCCAAAATTCCACAACAAAAAGGGCAGTGTTACTATACCGGGATGTTCCCTAAACAGAGAACATAAAGTATTCACAGCCCCCAAACGTATAATATTATATATCACAGTTCCAAAACATATCATGATTATAGTAACACACAGGGGCACGCTGTCACACTACTGTGAGAGAGCAGGGGGAAGCAGGCACACCAGGTTAATCCAGGGAGCTCGGACACGACGCCAGGTCCTCCCCTCCCCCCTCCCTCCTCCTCCCCCACACAAAGCATTCTGTGCAGGAGGGCTCTCTGCCCGACCCCGTCTTCAAAAGGTGAAAGATCATTTAGACCTGACGCCGTAAGATAAGGTCAACATTTTGGCTACTATAGAGATTTGAGAGCGATTAGTAAAACAACGGGCAGCCAAAAAATAGAACATTTGTAATGAACATATATTGCAAAACTGCTTTTTTTTTTAAAGATCTTTAAATTAAAACCCAATCATTGTAGCGAGACAACCCCTTTAAAGTATTCAAAAGAGCATTCAGATAGTTTCTTTACCCTCTAGGTGTTTCCCAGAAGTCGAAGCAAAGTGGAGGTAAAATTTTTCAAATGTATCCATTATTCACTGGTAGCAAAAGCTTGGCCACTACGTTTTCCGAGTACCTTCCCTTTTATAATGGACATGGGGTCTCTCTCTCCCATATAAACAATTGCAGCAATACCCCAAAAGGGAAACCGGCTATACTAAAACATATACTTTTATTTTTTTTCCACTGTTAAAAAGCAAACATCTGCCCGTATTTGGCTTATGCAATAAGCAAAATAGTAGTAGGGTACTCAAGTTTGAAGTTGCGGCGGATCGCCGTTCGGGTATACGCCATAGACCACCCGGGTCTTACCCCACGGGTTTTTCCCCAGGGGGAAACGCCAGGAGCCCGGGGCTACGCTCGCCCGCTGCGACTTTTTTGAACACAACGCCTCTTTCTCAAGCATGCCACATCGATGGGGGCGCCCTTTAAAAAAAACAACACATAAATAAAAAAAACAACAATAAAAACAAAAAAAAGAACAAGAAAAAAGCTCAAAAAAATTTTAAAGAAACATTTGAGGCTATAATTTTCTTTAAATTCCTTTTAGGACTAACGAACCCAAAATGGACCAAAAACCCTCACCTGAAGCAACTTTTTTGACTCCCTAAACCCCAATTCTCTTTCTTCCAGAATACACCCCCTTTAAATTCTGCTACCCATTCCCTTTTTTTTCCAATCCGACCAGTGATTTTTTCACCAGTCTCCCCCCCTCTTCATTTTTAACATCACCCTTTTCCTTTTTCATAAACTGTCGGATAACTGATCTGTTTCTTTTAAACAGTTTTTTAATTTGTCTGCTGTCTGTCCTAAAAATTTTTCCCCAAGGAAATTTAATCATATACACACTTTAACAGCTATCACAAGGGGGAACCCCTAATCAACTGGGAAACCTTTTAGGGGATGTGAAAATTTTCCCCCCCTTTTTTTAGGGGGAACGTTCGAAAATTTGGAACGCAAAGGTCCGAAAAACGGGCATTTTTTAAAACCCTTTCTCGTCTTTTCTTTTTACAATAGGGACCTTTTTACTGTTGTCCAAAAAGATCTTCCTTTTCTATAAATCCATTTTGACCTTCCTTAACGGGATCCATACTAGGATCCACTGAATATCTTCCAATTTTTTCGAATACTTTTTTTAAATTTAAGCAAAGCGCTCAAAAGTGCAACAAACAAAACCGCCTTTTCTATTTTCTGGACAAACCGCAATAACTCATTTCTGGGGTATACAGCAACCTGTTCTCCAAAAAGGCTGTGACCCCCCTTTCACGTACCACTTTTTCAAAAAATTTTTGGATATTTTTTCCTTTGACTAAAATAGTGCCTCATCCGACAAAAACGCTTCTATATGAATTGGGACTTACTATCCTTAAAAAAGGTCTGCGGGGCATGCTGACATTTCTATGTAACAATTGTTACAATCTGTCTCTTTTGTTAAAAGGGGACGTTTTAAACATCTTCCCTTCCCCTTTTTAACCCAACATCTAGAATAGATAACCTCTCTTCTTAAGAAAGTAAACTCTATTAAAGGTGGCTTTTTAAACCATGAGAATTCCCCAAAATCGGGTTTAAAACCAACCAAGGAGAACCTCATCGACTATCGCAGCCACACTTTGCCCCGGGAAATGGGCATGCTTTTTAAAAATTCATTTTCAAAAAAATTGCATGAAAATATTAGCCCGGGCACCGGAGACCCCATGAGTGCCTTCAGCTGGAGGAAAAAAGTATCCCCCAAATCTTAAAAAAAAAAGGGGAATGTAAGGTCAAGTAATGCTAAAAAGGCAAATTTTTTCCCTTCGAAAAAATAGGGGCCAAACAAATGCCTCTCCTCACGCCTGACTCCCTCTACATAAGGAAATTTGTATGAGGATTAATTCCAAGGTACATAAAGTTTCACCCGGTACAATCAATATCCCTATTCTCTTCAGGAATTGACCCTACTTGCAATTTATTTGGGGCCCTTTTTCACTATTTTTTTTTACATGAGTCAAGATACACGCCAGGGGTTCTAGTAAAGACCAAAGCCGGACCGAAAAGGCGGCCCGGGGGGGGCGTAGACTTAAAATTTTTGGGGGAAAAAGTCATGATAGGGACCCAGGGTTTGGTTTAGAATAAATTTTTTTAATCGTTTATCAATAATCCCCTGGGCATTGCATCCGTAAGTATTTTCTAAAATTTTTTTTTCTAATTTCTTTATGGGATCCATGGTAATTTTTTGTAAAACCGTTGACAGCAAGTTTTCCCCAGCACCTCCCTTAGATATTTTTCTGAATCCAAATAAACCCACCCCGCCCTTGTCAGCTTTTTTTTTTTTAAAAAAGGGCGGGTCTGTTCAATCTGGGGGGAAGTGCCTTCTTTCTTGTTAGAAGATTTTTGCCCTTCCCCTTTTTTAACACGTTCCCCAAACCCGTTGACTTTTCCTGTTAACCAGCTTTGGAATAATTTAGTTAGGCATTTTTAACACTGGGCAAACTACTTCTATTTTTTTTTTGCCTAGTATACACCCTTACTTTCTGACGAATCGGAATCTCTTCCGTGAAAAATGCATCTTTAATCGGGTCCCCCCACAAAATTTATAAAAAACCCAGAAAATCAAACAAGTTGGTCTCCGGGAAAGGAAAAATAATTTAGTCCCTTTTCCTTACGTCGTTGGTCAGTGTAAGCGTCTTAGAAAAAAGTTACATATAAAGAGGTAGAGTTTCTTTCGTTCCTTGTGCCCCCCCCGGACCCATGACCCGTATTTCCGGGGGAGGAAATCTTTTACCCTCTTACTCCTCCAGCGCCCCTTCTCAAAAAATCACGATTCCTTGTCCTCTTTTACTGGGTGAGATCTTCCGACTGTTCACAGTACCATAATCCCGCCCGCCCGATCATACTGTCTTTTATTGCGATTTTCCCGGGGGGGTTTTTTCTCATTTTCCGCCCATGTATACAGATTATATACATAGTCCTTCGGTCCCTCTCGAACTTCCGAGCTTTTTTTGCAGAGGGACAATTTAACTTTATCCAAGACAAGGATAGCTCATTGTTAGCCTTGTATACACCTCGGGGGTACTATTGCGTTTAAATTCCTCATCACAGTTTTTTACTTCCTCTTTAAGTGCGTCTATGGCGAGCTGTAGATGCTGTACTGTGAGTTACATAAGGTCGATAGAATAGCTGTTGCTAAGGGCATACCACCATTCCTTATACTTGCGATCATCTGGCAGCAATATTGGCTGAAGGGTGCTTCTAAGACCCCTAGGGATTCGAGCTGCTTTAATGTATTCTGTTAGTGTTGTAGCATGTGAGGTGAGATTAGCTTCTTTTCTTTTTAATTGCTCGAGCTTTCTGGCATGATTAACCAATGATTCTTCCTTGTCCTTATTCCATTTTAATCCCGCAGATTCAGCTTGTTTCAATATATTGGTTTTATCAGTCTCTGTAAGACAAAACAATTCAGCCCGGTTCTCCGTACTCCTGGCGATTTCCTCAAATGACATTTTTTAAGAATTAAATATTGTTCAACACAATTGTGGCACTGATGAGAGAAAACAGTAGTACATATAGCAAAAGCTTGGCCACTAAGTTTATCCGAGTATCCTTCCTTTCATAGCACGGACATGGGATCTCTCTCTCCCATATAAACAATTGCAGCAATACCAACAGGTAATCCGGCTATATCTTAAAACATATACTTTTATTCTTTCCACTGTTTAAAAAAGCATACATCTGCCCGTATTTGGCGTTATGCAATATAGCAAAATAGTAGTAGGATACCCAAGTTTGAAGTTGCGGCGGATTGCCGTTCAGGTATACCATCCATAGACCATCTCGGTCTTACTCCCGACAGGGTTTCCCAGGAGGTACGCCAGGAGTCCGGGCTGAGCGAACGTCAGTCTGCGACGTTTCGAGACACAACTGCCTCTTTCTCAAGCATGCGCACATCGATGTGGGCGTCCCTTATAAAGGAACGACACATAAGATAAAACAACAACAATAAAAACAATAAAAAGAACAAGAACAAGCTCAAGAAAACATTTTAAAGAAACATTTTGAGGCTATAATTTTCATTAATTCCTTTAGGAGCTAACAAATCCATATAATGGATCCAGAAAGCTCACGCGGAAGCAACTTTTTTGTCCTCCCATATCAACCCACAATTCTCTATTCTTTCCAGAATACACCACCTTAATTCTGCTACCCTATGTCCCTCTTTTTTCCAATGCCGAGCCAGTGATGTTTCACCATGTCTACCTCCCTCTTCATCTTTAACATCATCCCTTTCCTTTTTCATAAACTGTCGGATAACTGATCTGTGTTCATTTAAACGAGTCTTTATTTGTCTGCTGGTCTGTCCGATATATGATTTCCCACAAGGGCATTTAATCATATACACGACATTACAGCTATCACAAGTGTGGAACCCTCTGATTCTAACTGGGAAACCTTTAGTGGGATGTGACTGATAAAACCAATATATAGAAACAAGCTGAATCTGCGGGATTAAAATGGAATAAGGACAAGGAAGAATCATTGGTTAATTATGCCAGAAAGCTCGAGCAATTAAAAAGAAAAGAAGCTAATCTCACCTCACATGCTACGACACTAACAGAATACATTAAAGCAGCTCGAATCCCTAGGGGTCTTAGAAGCACCCTTCAGTCAATATTGCTGCCAGATGATCGCAAATATAAGGAACGGTGGTATGCCCTTAGCAACAGCTATTCTATCGACCTTATGTACCTCACAGTACAGCATCTACAGCTCGCCATAGACGCACTTAAAGAGGAAGTAAAAAACTGTGATGAGGAATTTAAACGCAATAGTACCGCCGAGGTGTATACAAGGACTAACAATGAGCTATCCTTGTCTATGGATAAAGTTAAATTGTCCCTCCTGCAAAACAAGCTCAGGAAGTTCGAGAGGGACACGAAGGACTATGTATATAATCGTGTATACACCTGGGCGGATGAGAGAAAAATCTCCCGGAATCGCAATAGAAGACAGTATGATCGCGGCGGGCAGGTATCATCAGGTACTGATGAACAGTCGGACAGATCTACATCCAGTCAAAGAGGACAAGGCAATCGTGATTTTTTAGAAGAAGCGGGCAGCATGGAGAGAGTAAGAGGTACAAGATTTCCTACCCCTGGAAATACGGGCTCATCGGTCCGAAGGGGCACAAGGAACAGAAAGAAACTCTACCCTCTTTAGTTTGTAACATCTCATCTAAGACGCTTACACCTGACCAACGAGCAGTAATGAAAAAGGGGCTAAATTATGTTCCTACCCAGGAGACCAACTTGTTTGACTTTTCTGTGGACTTTTACAAATTTTGAAGGGGGATCCGATTGAAGATGCATTTTTCACAGGATAGAGATCTCCGACTATCGTCAGAAAGTAAGGTGTATACTAGGCTAAAAAATAGAAGTCAGTTTGACCCTGATGTTAATAATGCCTCACTAAATGTATTCCAACAGCTGGTTACACAGGAAGTCACACAGGTTGGAACGGTAAAAAATGGGGGCAAAAAATCTATCTGAACAAGAAAGACAGGCACTTTCCCAAATTTGAACAGACCCCCGCCTGTTTTA